>JAXQQM020076478.1:0-137655 GCA_034641835.2 Pinus albicaulis | reverse complement strand
AAATTAGTAAAACTTTTGAGGGGAAAGTGATGAGGGAAGTTAATGAGTTTGACTTTGCTTGCTGTGATTTTCCAGTGTATTTCCTGCTTTAGTACTTGTGATGAAAGTAAATGATTAACCAACATGTAGCAGCATCATTCATCAGATAACACTTTGCAGCACCATATACCTACCCTATCTACTTGACACTACCATTTTCTCTTCTTTATTAGGGTGCATTTAGACTTGCAAGCCCTTATCAATCTTTTCTTTTTACAAGGCAAATCTATCTAATTCTACCCTTATTACATCCAAGGGCTCAGATTAAACTGTTGAGCACCTTTTATTCACTCTACCTATCTACTTATCTGCCAAGATTAAACTGTTTGGTCAGATATTTATTCTCTATTCTACAACATGAAATTGAAAAATGAACTAGCCAAGCTTAAGCAGTTTGGCTATTCATGAATTGTGGCATAAAATACAAGTTGCAAACAATTTGTTTATTACATCAGAGTAAAAAATAGTGGCATTTGGATTTGCACACTTTCTTTGGCCTATTTTTTGTTTGGGGTTCATTTATTTTGCTTTTTGGCCATTTTTATTTTTCTTACCCTTTGATTTTTCTTTTTAGGGTATACCCTCTTTACATTTTTTAAAATTTTTGATTTTTTAGTTTTTTTTTTTTTTAAGAATATGGAACACCTTTGCTTAAGAAAAAAGGTTTGAACATATTCCATAGTTCAATCAAGACAATCATGAAAAATGAAACCTATTGGTATAGGAGACTAACAAAGATGGATATGGTTCTCTCACATTTCTATGAGTTGAGTGTTACTGTTGCTCCACTATTGTGTTTGCATATTTCTTGGTATCCAACTTTAGAATCTCTGAGATATTCTCATTGTTGTAGGATTTTCCTGATTTGGAATATTACATTGTGTTAGGGTTTACATAGATTTAGGGTTTTATTTGCAGATTTCAATATGTGAAATCCCCAATCTATAAATAATTTACAATATGTAATAAAAATATTTAAATATAAAAACTATAATAACAAATTTATTACCAATACCATTTTAACCTCAAACTCAATCTCAATTTCAACATATATCATTCTTCCTTCTTCCCTCTCGCCAATACTTCTCAGGGTTTTCTTCAAATCACCATATTTAACAGCCAAACTAATATATCTATGATTGGATAATTACAAAGGAATTTAGGAAGGAGGACTAGAACAACCTTTGTTTTGAATTTTCTTGGTTGGACAGAAACACAAATTATAGATTTAATTACAGCTAAAGTTATAAACGGTGAATGTTATGCTTTAAATGAATGAACAACCACCAGCAAGAGTTTAAGTAGAATTACGGTGGTTTGGAATTATAGTGGTTCCAACCCCTTGAAATTTTGTGGAAGAATATTTTTAAAACTAGATTCAAATGCCTTATTGTATCAAAATAAAAATTGGGACGGGGCACAATATTTTTTTGCCTTTACTAAAATTGATCAAAATCACTACATATCTTGCTTAGAAACTATTGAATGCTGTTATCACTCAGATTTTCCTTGAAGTTGTTGGGAAGACGAAAGGGGTTCGAGGTAACCACAAACCAACTTTTAGGCACAGTATCTAGCCAATCTGTACCCAGAGAGGGCTCTCTCTGTAAAATTTAGCTTTGTTTAAGAGGATATCAGGATAGTTATAAAGTCCAAGGGTTTTGATTGAATTTGGGTGGTGGAATTCAATAGCAGAGGGAAAGATTGAGTAGTTTAGTCCATTGGGCTAATGGAGTCAAAAAGGATAACTTAACTGGATTAAGTCTCTTAGCAAAAGATGGTTTCACAGGGCAAGATAATCAAACAGGGAACAATTATAGATATTAAAGTGAATGGAATGGAATCTAAATGGATGAAAGGCAATTAAGAATCTTTCAACACATTTATAAGAGGGAAAATTGAGTGATTTATTAACAAAGAGAAATTAAGTATTCTTTATTAAATAATCAAAATGCTTAAACCAAAAAAACAAGAGCAATTAAGAATTCACGGTTTAAACCAGTTTAGAAGAAAACATTTAGAACAATAATGATTAAAATCAGATTACACTTAAGCACTTTCTGATTTATTCCTTTTCATTGATCATTCAGAAATGAAACACAGATGATATAGTAAACAAATATAAAGACTTCAACACATAAGAGATAGATGACTTATTGATCCATAGTCTGACACATGAATCCTGTAAAAAGTTTTTCACATCAATTCCTCATCTAGCTAGCCACAAAAAATTTCTCCAACAACACTTTATTCCAAATAGTCAATGTTACAGCAAAAGTCTAAAAAATCCACCCCTCAATACTCCGATTGAGGGAGTATTTATACAAAAAGTTATAAAAAATATCTCATAACAACTTGACATATAATCTAGGATGACTCATAAGTATTTTACAACAAACTAGAGACAGATGGTCTCGTAGATAAGAGAAATGATAACTGATGTTGTGTTGTTTCCTTCTTTTGAGAATGTTGATGCTTCGTTTAACCGATACTTTTGATCGTTCTAATACACTTTGACCTTTATTCATCCTTTTATCCTTCTTTATCATGACTTACTGTAGTACATAATCAAAAATTCATGTAAGGATAGTTTTTACAAAAGTTCTAACATTCCTTCCCACCATTTATCTTCTGGTATTTTGGTTCTTTGCAGCTTTCTGAGAGTTTCATCAGTCTCTGTATACCTAAAGAAAGTAGGTTGAATTGGGAACAAATGCTTTACTTCATGCTCGAGATAAAACAAATTTTCCAATCTATCATGAAGACTTTTTCCTGTAGGCAATGCTGTTGTTGATGAACTAGTTGAGGTACTGGCCTGATTGTCAGCATGTTTGTCCAATTTTTCAACATAACTTTCAAGGTCCATCAATTTATCCTCTGAAACTAAAGGACTGGGCAATCCTTTATTCAACAAAATATCAAATCTTTTCAGGAAGGCAGTGATTTCTTCTTGCATATCAGAACATCTTCGTTCTAGATTCTGCATCAGAGTTCTTTTGGTAAAAACTCTTTTTATTTCCAAAATTGTTCCTGTCCTGTCTTGAATGCCAAGTTCTTCAAGTTGATGCATGTTCTGAGCATTTAAAAAGCGGATAAGTTCATTGGCTTCTTCAGGCATGTTTCCCAATTCTTCTCTTGCTTTTAGGATTTCTTCCAGAGCCAATTTGACTAAATCATTATGTTCATACATTATTTGAATTGAGGGCCAGACATCTTTTATTGACTGGATGATGTTGTCCCAAAGAATTTCATTTATTTCCTTTAAAGGCTTCTCCAATGTGAGATCCTTCTCCAATTTGTTGACCAAATTTTCTAATCTGTTGACCTTTCTTGTTTTATCTGCAAAATTCATCTTCGAGAGATCATATTTTTGTTCCAAAGTGGTGAGTTGCACCTTTTTTCTCTGTAGCTCTGTCACTTGGAGTTTCAATTCCTCCATTGACTTTATTAACTCTTATGTACTCAAATTGGAAGTCTGTACCTGTGAAAATTCTGTTGGCTGACCTGTTGTTGTAGTAGCTGCAATCATTTCAGTTTTAGAGGCTGGAGTATTTGACTGCTTATCTTTCAATGCCTTTTCAAGCTCTTTTTCAATTTCATTAAGTTTCTCATTCAGTTTCAAGAGCAAGTCCATCAATTCTTCTTCAGAATTTTTCTTTATAATTTCTGCAGTCTGTGGATGTCTTGAGGCGGGTAATTTCAGTTGTTTTCTCAAGGCTGCAATATCATCATCTTTTTTCTTGATCAAAGCTTCTATACCTTTGACATCCTTGGGATTATGACCCAATCCAATAATGATTTCTTCCAAAGTCTTTATCCTGTTGTCCTTAGCCTGAGAAGATGCTTTTTCAAGACTTAGTTGAGCATTAGTATTCTCCAAAGAATCCTGCAATTTCTGGGTCATCATTGATTTATCTGTCAGAGTAGAATAAATCATTTCACTTGTCTGTTTATGTAGCTCAATTTGATCCAAAGGATGAATATCCTTTGCTAAGACTTCAAAATTAGTCCTGATATAATCTGCAGCTGTTTCAGGTTGTTGCACTTTGGGTTTGAAGTGACTCATTATCATTTTACCCTGTTGAATGTCATAGGCTGACATCAATCTTTGTTGATTCTTAGGAGCCATATTCAAACATTGATTGTATACTTGAAGTCTGAGTGGATCATTTCTGGCCTTTATATTTATGAATGTTCTTTTAATGTCCCAGGCATCTTTCACTGGTGGTTTGAAAGATGATACTTTTGCACTTTGCTGCCTTTGCAGCTCTTTTCTCTGTAAAGTAGTGGATGTCCCACTGATTGTACATGTTTGCTGACTACCCAATTCTTCTTGCGTCTGACTATCAGGGATTTCATGAACAGATTCCACTTCTGGAAGAGGATTCACTTTTTATCTTTTAACATCAGGCTGTTCAGAAGATCCACTGACAGGAGTAGCTGCTCCAGCATCTCTCTTTTTACCCTTTTCTACATTAAGAGGAGTTTGTTAAATTGACATTTCTGCCACATTGGTCTGAGTAGAAAAATTTTTTACTTGACCCTGTTCTTTAGAGGTTTCAGGAAATTCTGTCATTGTAAATTTCTCTGTAACTTGTATATCAGCCTCTTTCTCCTTTCCTTTAGATGCTACCGTAGCCAATGCACTGATTTCCTGTAGATTTTGTTGAGAAGTCCCAGCAGAAGAAGAACCAATACCTGGTATCTGTACCTGTCCAAAAGAGTCTAGGTCAAGTATTTTTTCAAGGTCTTTCATTACATTTTCAACATTGACCTGCTCACTATCTTGTTCTACCAATGTCCCTTCCATCCATTCATCCATATTGGCATACTGTTCAATTTCTGGGATTCTTTGATGAATGTATGGTGATAGTTTGTTTTTCATTCTTCTATCACAAATAAAGCTATTTGGGTCATAAGGTACCCAATAGAAATTTTTTTGTAATTTAAGATAATCTTCTAATATTCTTTCAGCTTCCTTTCCAACATCTCTAGAGTTGCAGACAAAGGGACCTAGCTGACTTTGAATCTTGAGTTAAGCCTTTTTCTTTGCATTACAAAAATGAAATATATCTGAATTGATCATTTTCTTGAAATACTCTAATGTAAAGAGTCTCATTGGGACATATTTTGGCAACTTTAATGGGCATAGTTCACATCCCTAGATTCTAATTTCTATGTGATTTTGGTATAGGTACTAGTCACCTATCCGATATTGCTTTGAAAGTTGAATAATTTTCTTGATTTCACTGTTGACTCTCAGAGGAGAAACTCCTGTCAACAAGGTGGTTGCAGGGTGTACAAATAGGTCAACAAACTCATTGTAGGAATAAAGAGAATCAAGGGAATTATGAGTGATGGCAGACCAAAAGATAACAGACCTAGGATTTCCTTTGGCATCAAGCTTTTTGACATGGAAAGGGAAACTTGCAGGTTGGTAATAAAGCATGAGATGATGAATAATAGAAGAATACTTGAACACTCTTTCATTCTCTAATCTCATGAACTGATCATGGATTTTGTCTGCAATGTAGGAAGAAAAATCATACTTGACAGCAGGGGGTTGTCTAGGGGTGAAAATAGACAACAATACTAGGGTTAATTGGTCAACATACTCACTAGTATTGAAACCCATTATAGAGGATATCATATTTAGAATAAGTCTACCCACATCAGTGGAAAAAAGATAACCATAAGGGGGAGGGCCTTTGGGCTGATGTTCTGGCAACATGAAGGTCTGGAAAAGATGATTTAACTCTTCATGGGATAATTTGGCAGATTTATCAAGTAATTCTCCCATGGATAGGGGAGTGAGGGCTTGACTGGGTTGAAATTGCAACATCTCGTTGATAGACTGAGCAGTTATGGGAAAAAGGACAGTCTGACTCGGGGACAAAACTGCTCTTTGATTGGGATCATAGTTTGCATGACAGTAATGGATTATCTCAGGGAAAATGTGGACCGAGGGGAGAAGGTACATGGGAAGATTGGATTCCCATAATCCAAAAATATCAGAACCTTTCAAGTAATTATCTATGTAGTAGCAAAAAATTCGAAGGGGATTTTCACTGAGAACCTGATCTTTAATTTGGAAATCTCTGTCTACTAAAGGTAGATAATCTAAATCTCTGTGACGGGCATTGAGGGGTGAGACATTCAAAGCCATGGGAACCTCCATTTCTGGTTCTTGTGGATTCAGAATTGAATTCAGGGTTTTTTATGAAAAACAGGCACAATCACAGGTTTAGGAATATAATTGCAGTTCCAGGGACTTGAGGAATAAAATGAAGATCAATTTTGAACTCTGTTTTAGTTTCTCGTGTGGAATTCAAAACAAAAACAAAAATTTTACAGAGTTTGATGGGAATTGAGGTAAATACCTGTTTTCTGGGAAATGAACAATAATTGGAATAGGTATTAGCTATGGCAGATGATTTCTGAATGCTCGGCTGCAATTTTCCTCAGCAAGGTGGCAGTTGATGGCGTTCGACAGTTGGTCTTGGATTTTTCTGCATGAGACTCTGGTCGTTACACAGAATAATGAAAATGACACAGGCGCATTTGTTTTATTCACAAATTCAAAAGGTTGGCGGGTTTTTAATTTTTTAATGGATGACGTCAGCAAATACGGAGGCGTCGTCAGGGGAGGTAGGCAGTAAGTGGTTTCCATCGCACCGCTTTTGGGGAAGATTGGTTTTGAGCAGAGGGCAAGCGATTCCGTACGATGCACAACGCGTGGCACTATACGATCCATAAAACTGCTTGGCCATCGCACGTTATCGTTCAGATGTGGATGGCTAGCGATATGGATAATAACCGTTGATCTCAGATTGATTGATCGAACGGTGGTCGGGGTGACGAAATGACGGAGAGATAACGAGTGGGCCCAATGTAATTTATTTTGAATTAATTGCATCGGGGGGAAGTTGATTGGCAGAATAGGCTATTAATTAACCATAAGGGTTAATTAATCCCTTTTATAAGATGGGAGGATGTGCTTGACGATTAATCAGAAATTTAACTAATTAATCATAATTCACAAATTAATATGGTTATTTTCAAACAAAAGGGGTGGGATATTAATTATTTGGGATATAATTAAAATAATACGGGAAAGGGTTTATTTGTATGGGGATTTAAATAATAAAATTAAAAATTAATATGAAAAAAATGAATGGAAGCACTAAGTAAAAAACATTGGTTTAATGTATTTAAATTATGCTTGCATGAATAGGGTTTTTGTGAAATATTGCATGATTTTCCTAAGTAAAATGGGATTTTACTTAGAAAAACATTTCTTAGAGGTGAATGAATGTCATGATGAATGAATTTAAGTACTTAGGCTTTCCCAATTATTGGGCCGAGGGTCCAGTCCCTCCAAAAGTCAAGGAAATGCCTTGAGCCCCTTTAATTTTCAAAATGCCTTAGTACTTAGGGGAAATTAGTGAAACTTTTTAGGGAAAAATGAGAAGGGAAGTTAATAATCTGACTTTGCTTTGCTTGAAATTCTTCCAGTGTATTGTCTGCCTTTGCACTTGTGATGAAAGTAAAATATTTAACACATCTAAAGCCATTATTCATCACATGTAATTCTGCAACAACATCTACCTACCCTACCTACTTTACCCTACCATTTTTTCTTCTTTATTAGGGTGCACTTAAACTGGAAAACCCTTATCACACTTTTTCTTTTACATATGGAAATCTATCTAATTCTAACCTTATTACATCCAAGGGCTCAGATTAAACTGTTGAGCTTCTTTTATTTACTCTACCTATCTACTTATCTGCCAAGATTAAACAGTTTGGTCAGATTTTATTCTCTACCTCTAAAACATTAAATTGAAAGATGAACTAGCCAAGCTTAAACTGTTTGACTGTTCATAAATTGTGACATAGAGTACAAGTTGCACACAATTTTATTTATTACAAAAGAGAAAAAAGTAGTGGCATTTAGACTTGCACACTTTCCTTGGCCTTTCTTTTGGTGGGGTTCATTTTCTTTTACTTTTTTGGGCCATTTTTATTCTTTTCACCCTTTGATTTTTCTTTTAGGGTATACCCTCTTTACATTTTTTAAATTTTTTGATTTTTTGATAATATGGAAAACCTTTGCAACAAGAAAAGGTATGAACATATTACATAGTCCATCAAGTCAATCATGAAATATGACACCTATTGGTATAGGAGTCTAACACTGGCTCCACTTGGGGATGGCTTTTCCTGGTGAAAAGTCAAGAACAACAGGTCAGTTGTCCTCAGAATGATTTTGACTGAACCATGAAATATTCTTTTGCATGTTGCTTTATTATATGTATGACAGTAATACTTCTGAAGCTTAGGGCCTTCTCCTCGGGCTTCAACTCCAGTAGGTTACTATCCAATCCAAACTGATGCATTACAAAGGATATAGTATGTACATGTTAAAAAATCAAGATATCCTAGTAAATAGGATCAAAGTAGTGTTTCAACATTCGACCATTAACTGGTCCTTCTTTAGTTTCTGTACCATCCAATTTTTTCAAAAAATATGTATTATTTCCTTGTAAAGCATGAATGATGTAAGGTCCTTTCCACAGGAAATCAAACTTCCCATGTTTTCCCTTATCCTCTCTTCTGGAATCCCATCTCAAAACTTTGTCTCCCAATTGAAAGTCTTATGCTTTGGTCCTTTTGTCAAATATCTTCTTTATTTTCTCTTGCAATACTTGGGATCTTTGATAAAATTCCTCTCTGGTTTGCTGCAAATTGATAGTCTGATTTATTCTTCTTTGAATATCATTTGTTTCAGCCCGAGCTTCTTGAAGTAATTTCATAACAGGAACTCCTAAAGATGAGGGAAATACAGCCTCAATACTATAAACTAATTCATAAGGACTAGTCCCAATAGATTTTTTGGTGGTGAGTCTGTCTGCCCATAGTGCATTTATAAGTTTCTTGTGCCAATTTTTCTTATTTTCCTCCAATAATTTCTTAATAATATTGATGAGACTCTTGTTGGAGGATTCAGCCAGTCCATTACCCTGAGGGTAATATCCTGTGGAATGGCATAAGGTGATATGATATTTATTACAAAAACTTATCATTTTCTTAGATTTGAAGGCTGCAACATTATCAGTTATAATTTTCTCAGGACAACCAAATATTGATAGTATATTTGTTTCTAGGAATCCTATGATCACCGAGTCATTGGCTTGTCTAGAAGGAATTGCTTCTATCCATTTAGTAAAATAATCTGTGGCAGTGAGGATCCATTTGTGTTGGCCAGAAGAAGGAGGATGGATTTCTCCAATGAAATCCAGGCCCCATTGTTGGAAAGGTTTTTCAGTGGAAATTTGTTTCAAGGGTAAAGGTAATAATTTTCTCTTGCCTTCAAAAATTTGACATTTATGGCAAGCAATGACAAATTTCTTTACATCAGAGAACAAGGTTGGCCAATAAAATCCAGCTCTTAGGATCTTATCTGCAGTTGATTTCCAATAAAGGTGTCCACCACAGTCCCCTGCATGGAATTCATTGAGAGCCTTGTCAGCTTCATCTTTTAACAAACAATTTAATAGAATACCATCATGATTTTTCCAAAAGAGAACATTATCTAAAATACAATACTTCAAATATGTCATCTTTAAAAACCTCTTTTTTGTTCTGGATAACCCTGGAGGAGCTTGCAGGTTTAACAATACATAAATTATATCAGCATACCAAGGTGAATCTAAGAAGGCCTGGCTGATTTGTGGAGTCGCCATCTCCTGTTCGTCATCCAGTTCATTAATATCCAGGGCTTGACAATTTGTTTCTGTCATGAGTTGAGCCAATCCCTGTCCTTTTATAAGCTTTGTAGGTTTTATTTCAATATCATACTCTAATATGGTAGCAATCCATTTACCTCTTTTGCCCTCAATTCCATCTTGAGTTAAGATGTCCTTGACAACAGCATTTGGTACATAGGCTATCACATGAGAATACAATATATAGATTCTAAAATCTTTGATGGCTTTTATGAGTGCAAAAGCTTGTTTTTCCATGATATTGTATTTTAATGATGCATCTCTTAGTGCTTTACTAAAAAAGGCTATAGGTTTTTCACATCCTTGATCATCCTTTTGTAATAAAACAACTGCTACAGTATGTTCTGATGCAAATGAAAATATTATGAAGTCTCTATCAAATTGTGGACTGGTAAGAATTGGTGTTCTAGTCAAAGCCATTTTAATTTCTTCAAATGATTTTTTGGCTTCTACTGTCCATTTAATACTTGAATCCTTTCTTAACATGTTAGTAAGCAATCTAATTAATTCAGCTAAACTAGAAATGAATCTTCTCAAAAAAATGATTTTTCTTATGAAAGCTTGCAGTTCTTTGATATTTCTGGGATGAGGTATCTGAAATATGGCTTCTATGCTAGCGGGATATATTCTAATACCATCTTTGGAAATAATATGACCCAAAATTTTACCTTCTTCAAGACCAAATAAGGACTTTTTTGGATTCAAAGAGATACCATACTTTCTGCATTTTATGAATACTTGTCTGAGATGGTCCAAATGTTGCTGATCTAATTTAGAAAAAACAGTTAAATCATCCAAATATATAACAAGAAAGTCATGAATTTCTTTTGCAAATGCAATGTCCATTGCTCTTTGGAAAGTTGCTCCAGCATTTTTAAGTCTGAATGGCATTTTAACGTATTTGAATGTACCCCATGGTGTTGTAAAAGCTATTTTTTCCTGGTCATCAGGATGAACCAGAATCTGGTTGTATCCTGAGAACCCATCTAAAAGAGAAATCCTTGAAGCACCTACTACCCTTTGCAAAATGTGATCCATTTTGGGCAAAGGATAATTATCCTTCAAAGAAACCTTATTAACATTTCTTAAATCAACACATAATCTAATCTCTCCAGTTTTCTTCCTAGTAGGGACTAAGTTAGACACCCACTCTGAAAATCTAATAGGAGCAATTATCCCTGCTTCATACATTCGTTTGATTTCCTTTTCAATTGAAGGCAACAATAAACAATACAGGGTTGATTCTTCTGAGTTTCTTCTTAAATGGTTTTTTATCTGGTTTTAGAGGTATTGTATGTTGAATTATAGATGTATCATATGATTTCAAGTCTTCATAACTCCAGGCAAAGACATCCTGGAATTATTTTATTAATTCAACATATTTTGATTTTTGATCAAGAGGCAAAGATTTAGATAACTTTATTATTTTAGGATTTTCTTCAGTCCCCAGATTGTATTCCTCAATATCAGCTTTCAATGGTTCCATTTTAGGTTTCAGTGGAATGTCATTAGAGTCGAAAAGATCTTCCAAAGGAGTTAATCCTTTAGGCAAATGATTATCTTTCAAATTAATGATTTCAGATTCATCTTCTATAATCTCATCAACCTCCATTTGTTTGAGGTCCTGCATTTCTTTTTTGGTGAACTTCATTGGATGAAGCATTTAAGTTACACTTTATTTTGAAATGTCTTTTTCTTGTTCATTTATTTGATCAGATTCATTGATTGTATCTTCATCTATGTTACTGTTATAAAATTCATTTTCTAAAGTCAAAAAATTGTTAATCTGATTGTCATTTACAAACACTTGCCAATTCTTAAAATTGTCTGGTATAGCAGGTCTGTGCTTAATCTCAGCTGTGAACTTTTGATTAGGTTCGAAAGGTAATTTACAAGTGCTGGCAAACATTGCAAGACTATGAGCATGCAAATTTTGTTTTCTAGGGATTTTGGCAAGCTGAGCCTGTAGAAAAGTATTGAGAATTTCTACAACTGTTCCTCTATATTCTCTTAATCTGGGATATTTTTTCGAATACTCACCATTGATCTGTTGAATGATTAAATCAGAATATCCTATGACAAATACTCTAATTGCCCCTAAATTTTGGACAAGTTTAAGCCCTAACAAAAGAGCCTCATATTCTGCCATATTATTAGTGCATTTAAAGTTCAATCTGTAAGCATGACCTTCAGCATGATCATTTTCAAGGTTATGTATCCAAATTCCAGCTCTTGCTCCTAACTTATTAACTGACCCATCAAATTCTAAATGCCACATAATTTCATGTCCATAATTTGTATCAGGCGTTTCAGGAACTTTCTTAACAATGAGATCTGATTTTTTACTTTCTTCTGGTTTTTCTTGGGTTTCTGATGTTTCTTTTTCCTCGAATATTTCTTGGATTTGAACACTAGATTTATTCACAATTTCTTTTGGTTCAGTTGTTGGTGCTTCTAGTTCAATGGGAAGATCAGTTTCAGCATTATAGAGAATAAATGAGTCCATATCAGAGTGTACTGAGCAGATGGGGAAATTTTCAGGTTTCTCCTGACTACTGACTACATATTTCATCAAGGTTTCTCTGTATAGTCTCTTAGGTTGGCCAAATACTGAAATAGTAGCATATGACATGTCTAATTGAAGAGATCCTCCAAGTTTTTCACCCCAATATCTAGACAATAGCATACCATATTTTGGAGGAATATATGCTACTACTATATCCATCAAAATGGTTTTGGCAGGGTATTGAACCAATGTAACACACAAATCTTTGATTAGTCCTAAACATTTCACCTGACTTGAATCAAAAGAAAAGAGATCTTTGTAGGGTTTGGTGATGTCTAAGTTTAATCTTTCCATTACAGCCTTGGGCATTAAATTGTGAGATGCCCCAGAATCAAGCATGGCATTATGAAGTATTTTATCATGTATATTCAAACTCACATAAAATGGAGGAGTTCCTCCACTTTTTGGTTTTCCATTTACTTCAGGGCCAAATAATAATCTAGGTTGATCATCAAAAACATTTACTAAATCATCACTTCCAGTAATATTGAGTGATTTATGAATTTGGCTTCTGTAGACATCATGTTTAGCTAATTCATACAATGGAACAACTATATTTATTTTGCCTACTTCAGCTTCTAGATTAAAAGGTTTCTCGGTTTGAGTCCTTGTATTTCAAATAGTTGGATTGTCTTTTTCTATGTTTTCAGTGTTTTTCTCCTTTTCAAGAGTGAGGTTGTGTGCTGAAGTTGTTTCGGAATAAACTTCTAGAGGTTCCTCTACATTTCCTTTGGGAGGAAGAGTATTGGAAAGTTTTCTGTTATTCAGTTGAGTTTCAGATACATCTTCAATTATTGGGTTAGCGGGATTAGGGTTTGATCTAGAAAGAATATTTACAGGGGTAGTATTAATTTTACCTTTGAAGGGTTGTTTTGCAGTTTTCTGTTTACTTGTTTCTGGAACATCAACTCTTCTGCTCCTCAAATTGTATTGCTTATGAACTTCGTAGATGGCTGTATCATATCCTTCCTTAAAGTCAAATGATTCTCCTGACTGGGTTTGAAATTGCTTAAGAATATGAGCCTCTTGATCCTCTTGGGTCAAGAAAATTTCAGGTTCATTCTCACCTTCAGTGACATTGTTTACTTGAACATCTTCAGTTGGTTCTTCAGAAGTTGAGCCTTCAACATAATTTTCCTGGAATGGGGGCCTAATATTTTGGTCAGGACCAGTTTTTCCAGTATTTTGATTTTGGTTTCTTCTGAAGTTCGGATTTCTCATAGTATTGCTAGGTTGACCATCCCAAGGAGCTTTATTCTTTTCAATGGTTTCTACTCTATCTCATAGCCTTTCCATTCCTTTGATAATAACATCTAGTTTCTTCTCAAAAGACGTGGGTTCTTCATTTATATGCATTCTCCTCTCATCTCTAGCTCTAGCTCGTTTCTCTATCAGGTTAGCTTCAACGCTAACAACTATACTTTGCATTTCTTCTAAAGTTTGAGGAGCTCTTTCCCTAAGCTGATACGCTATATCAGAATCAAATCCATCAGGGAATTTTATTAATACTGAATCTGGAGGAGGTCTAAGATTTTGGGGAAGAACATTGTAAGCTTCATTGAATCTGGTGACATAATCTTGCACAGTCTTGTTTGGTCCTCTCTTTATTTTTCCAAAGTCTGATAAGATTTGAAGAGGATCTTTCTTCTTTTCCCATCTGTTTAAAAATGTTCTATAAAGGGCTGGTAAGTCAGCAACACTGTTTACAGGAAGAGCTCTGAACCAGGTTCTGACTTCTCCAGTAAGACTTTGGAAAAATATTCTCATTCGTACATCATCAAAATCTATTTCATAAATTTCAAAATAATCGGTCATCCTTTTAGTATGTTGTTGTGTAGTGTAAGTACCAGAACCATCAAAGGGAGTGATTTTACTTTGATAATCTTGAGGCATAGCCCCTAGATTAGCTGGTAACCTTAAGGGAGCATATCTGTTTGCCATTGGAAGAGGTAGTGGGATAACAGGTGAGGTTGTTCTATGGGTGGTGGATGGAGGAGTAGGAGGGGTAGTTTGAGGTTAAGATGTTTGATGAAATGATGATGAACTGGGAGAAGCTGAAGTAATTACAGAAATATTTGAAGTTTCTTCAGAGGTAAACTCAGAATGTATGGAATCTCGCAAATTCTTGTCAAGATGTGAAGTAACAAATTCAAATTGCAAATCTTCAAGAAATACTGGGTCTGGAACCAAATTGAACAACTCAGATTCAGAAAAATTTACAAATAAAGATGTTTCAAACTACTCATCAAAAGGTTCATCCTCAAGATAAATCCACTTCACTGGATAGGATATAGATCTATAGAGAGGTCGAGAACTTCCAGAGCTTTCTTGACTATCTTGTCTTCTAAGAATTCTGGGAATCAGATTCGGATTTTCAAATAGAGGCGGTGGATTTGGATCAGGATTAGCCCTAGTGTAACGAGTCCTTTATGAAGCCAGCTTTCTTAAGTGATATTTTTGGTTTTTTGGTTTAAATGAAATGAATAATACAACTTCAATAATCTCTTTAAGAGGTTTCAGATATTGGATTTAAATTTTCTTAAAGATTTATTTAACTAGAGAAAATGATCAAATGTCTGAAACCAAAGTTCAGGTCATAAACTAGACCGGAGATAGACTAAAGTAGCATTTATTTACTATGCAATTGCAGAGAAAAAGCAGTTCAAAGGCTACCTCGCTAACTTCAGGCTCCGTCTGTAGCTTATAAATTAAACAAAAGTAACAATAAAATTATTCAGATCCCTAGTGGAGTCGCCACTATGTTATCACTCAGATTTTCCTTGAAGTTGTTGGGAAGAGGAAAGGGATCCGAGGTAACCACAAACCAACTTTTAGGTACAGAATCTAGCCAATCTGTACCAGAGAGGGCTCTCTCTATATAATTTAGCTTGGCTTTAGAAGATATCAGGCTAGTTATAATGTCCAAGGGTTTTGTTTGAATTTAGGTGGTGGAATTCAATAGCTGAGGGCAAGATTGAGTAGTTTAGTCCATTGGGCTATGGAGTCAAAAGGGATAACTTAACTGGATTAATTATCTTAGCAAAAGATGGTTTCACAGGGCAAGATAATCAAACAGAGAACAATTATAAATCTTAAAGTGAATGGAACGGAATATAAATGGAGGAAAGGCAATTAAGAATCTTTCAACACATTTATAAGAGGGAAAGTTGAGTGATTATTAACAAAGAGCAATTAAGTATTCTTTATTAAATAATCAAAATGCTTAAACCAGAAAAACAGGAGCAATTAAGAATTCACTGTTTAAACCAATTTAGAAGAAAACATTTATAACAATAATGATTAAAATCAGATTACACTTGAGCACTTTCTGATTTATTCCTTTTCATTAATCATTCAGAGATGAAACACTTTGTTTAAATAAAATAGAAGTCTAAAAAATCCACCTTGAATAATCCGGTTGATGGAGTATTTATACAAAAAGTTATAAAAAATATCTCATAACAACTTGAGATATAATCTAGGATGACTCATAAGTATTTTACAACAAAATAGAGATAGATGGTCTTGCAGATAAGAGAAATGGTAACTGATGTTGTGCTGTTTCCTTCTTTTGAGAATGTGTTGGAAGCAGGCCCTATGATTTGGCTAGCTTCTGTCCTCTTCAGTAATTCTATGCTAGCTGCTTCGTTTAAATGATACTCTTTGACTGCTCTGATACACTTTGACTTTTATTCATCCTTTTATCCTTCTTACCCTTGACTTATTGTAGTATATAATCAAAAATTCAGGCAAGGATAATTTTTTACAAAAGTTCTAACAGTTCTTCCCACCATTTATCTTCCAGTATCCTGGTCCTTTGCAAACTTCTGAGATTTTCATCAGTCTCTGTATACCAAAAGAAAGTAGGTTGAACAGGGAACAAATGCTTTACTTCATGCTCAAGATAAAACAAATTTTCCAATCTATCATGAAGACTTTTTCCTGTAGGCAATGCTGCTGTTGATGAACTAGTTGAGGTACTGGCCTGATTGTCAGCATGCTTGTCCAATTTTTCAACATAACTTTCCAGGTCCATCAATTTATCTTCTGAAACTAAAGGACTGGGCAATCCTTTATTCAACAAAATATCAAATCTTTTTCTAAAGGCAGTAATTTCTTCTTGCATATCAGAACATCTTTGTTCTAAATTCCGAATCAGAGTTATTTTGGTAAAAACTCTTTTTATTTCCAAAATGGTTCCTGTCTTGTCTTGAATGCCAAGTTCTTCAAGTTGCTGCCTGTTTTGAGTATTTAGAAAACGAATGAGTTCATTGGCTTCATCAGGCCTGTTTCCCAATTCTTCTCTTGCTCTTAGGACTTCTTCTATAGCCAATTTGACTAAATCATTCTGTTCATGCATTATTTGAATTGAGTGCTAGACATCTCTTATTGACTGGATGATGTTGTCCCAAAGAATTTCATTTATTTCCTTTAAAGGCTTCTCCAATGTGAGATCCTTTTCCAACTTGCTGACCAACTTCTCCAATTTGTTTACCTCTCTTGTTTTATCTGCAACATTAATTTTCGAGAGATCATATTTTTGTTCTGAACTAGTGAGTTGCACCTTTTTTCTCTGTAGCTCTGTCACTTGGAGTTTCATTTCCTCCATTGACTTTATTAATTCTGTTGTACTTAAATTTGAAGTATTTACCTGTGGCAATTCTATTCGCTGACCTGTTGTTGTAGTACCTGCAATCATTTCATTTGTAGAGGCTGGAGTATTTGACTACTTATCTTTCAATGCCTTTTCAAGCTCTTTTTCTGTTTCATTAAGTTGCTCATTCCGTTTCAAGAGCAAGTCCATTAGTTCTTCTTCAGAATTTTGCTTTATAATTTCTGCAGTCTGTGGATGTCTTGAGGCTGGTAACTTCAATTGTTTTCTCAAGGCTGCAATATCATCATCTTTGTTCTTGATCAGAGCTTCTATACCTTTCACATCCTTGGGATTATGACCCAATCCAATAATGATTTCCTCCAAAGTCTTAATCTTGTTGTCCTTCGCCTGAGAAGATGCTTTTTCAAGACTTAGCTGAGCAATAGTATTTTCCAAAGAATCCTGCAATTTCCGGGTCATCATTGATTTATCTGTTAGAGTAGAATAAATCATCTCACCTGTCTGTTTATGCAGCTCAATTTGATCCAAAGGATGAATATCCTTTGCTAAGACTTCAAAATTAGTTCTGATATAATCTGTAGCTGTTTGAGGTTGCTACACTTTGGGTTTGAAGTGACTCATTATCATTTTACCTTGTTGAATGTCATAGGATGACATCAGTCTCTGTTAATTCTTAGGAGCCATCTTCAAAAATTGATTGTACACTTGAAGTTTGAGAGGATCATTTCTGGCTTTTATATTTATGAATGTTATTTTAATGTCCCAGGCATCTTTCACAGGTAGTTTGAAAGATGACACTTCTGCACTTTGCTGCCTTTGCAGCTCTTTTCTCTGTAAAGTAGTGGATGTCCCACTGATTGAACCTGTTTGCTGACTACCCAATTCTTCTTGTGTTTGACTATTAGGGATTTCATGAATAGATTCCACTTCTGGAAGAGGATTCAACTTTTTTCTTTTAACATTAGGCTGTCCAGAAGATCCAGTGACAGGAGTAGCTGTTTCAACATCTCTCTTTTTACCCTTTTCTACATTAAGAGGAGTTTGTAAAATTGACACTTCTGCTACATTGGTCTGAGTAAGAGAAACCTGTACTTGACCCTGTTCTTTATAAGTCTGAGGCTGTTCTGTCATTGTAAATTTTTCTGTAATTTGGATATCAACCTCTTTCTCTTTTCCTTTAGATGCTACCGTAGCCAATGCACTGATTTCCTGTAAATTTGGTTGAGAAGTCCCAACAGAAGAAGAACCAATACCTGGTATCTGTACCTGTCCAAAAGAGTCTAGGTCAAGTATTTTTTCAAGGTCTTTCATTACATTTTCAACATTGACCTGCTCACTATCTTGTTCTACCAATGTCCCTTCCATCCATTCATCCATATTGGCATACTGTTCAATTTCTGGGATTCTTTGATGAATGTATGGTGATAGTTTGTTTTTCATTCTTCTATCACAAATAAAGCTATTTGGGTCATAAGGTACCCAATAGAAATTTTTTTGTAATTTAAGATAATCTTCTAATATTCTTTCAGCTTCCTTTCCAACATCTCTAGAGTTGCAGACAAAGGGACCTAGCTGACTTTGAATCTTGAGTTAAGCCTTTTTCTTTGCATTACAAAAATGAAATATATCTGAATTGATCATTTTCTTGAAATACTCTAATGTAAAGAGTCTCATTGGGACATATTTTGGCAACTTTAATGGGCATAGTTCACATCCCTAGATTCTAATTTCTATGTGATTTTGGTATAGGTACTAGTCACCTATCCGATATTGCTTTGATAGCTGAAGAATTTTCTTGATTTCATTATTGACTCTAAAAGGAGAGACTCCTGTCAACAAGGTGGTTGAAGGGTGTATAAATAGGTCAACAAAGTCATTGTAGAAATAAGGGGAATCAGGAGAATTATGAGTAATGGTAGACCAAAAGATAACGGACCTAGGATTTCCTTTGGCATCAAGCTTTTTGACATGGAAAGGGAAATTTTCAGATTGGTAATAAAGCATGAGATGATAAATAACAGAAGAATACTTGAATACTCTTTCATTCTCTAATCTCATGAACTGATCATGGATTTTGTCTGCAATGTAGGAAGAAAAATCATACTTGACAGCAGGGGGCTCTCCAGGGTTGAAAATAGACAACAATACTAGGGTTAATTGATCAACAAACTCACTAGTATTGAAACCCATTATAAAGGATATCATATTCAGAATAATTTTGCCCTCATTAGTGAAAAAAATATAACCATAAGGGGGAGGGCCTTTGGGCTGATGTTCTGGAAACATAAAGGTCTGGCAAAGATGACTTAACTCTTCATGGGATAATTTGGTAGATTTCTAAAGTAATTCTCCCATGGACAGGGGAGTAAGGGCTTGACCAGGTTGAAATTGCAACATCTCGTTGACAGAATGAGTAGTTATGGGAAAAAAAATAGTCTGACTAGGGGACAAAACTGCTCTTAGATTAGGATCATAGTTTGCATGACAGTAATGGATTATCTCAGGGAAAATGTGGACTGAGGGGAGAAGGTACATGGGAAGATTGGATTCCCATAATCCAAAAATGTCAGAACCTTTCAAGTAATTATCTCTGCAGTGACAGAAGATTCGAAGGAGATATTCACTGAGAACCAAGTCTTTAATTTGGAAATCTCTGTCTACTAAAGGTAGATAATCTAAATCTCTGTGAGGGGCATTGAGGGGTGTGACATTCAGAGCCACTGGAACCTACATTTCTGGTTCTTGTGGATTCAGAAATGAATTCAGGGTTTTTTTTATGAAAAGACAGTCACAATCACAGGATTATGAATATAATTGCAGTTCCGGGGATTTGAGGAATAAAAGATCAATTTTGAACTCTGCTTTAGTTTCTCGTGTGGAATTCAAAACAAAAACCAGGATTTTATAGAGTTTGACGGGAATTGAGGTAAATACCTGTTTTCCAGGAAATGAACAGTAATTGGAACAGGTATTAGCTATGGCAGATGATTTCTGAATGCTCGACTGCAATTTTCCTTAGCAAGGTGGCAGTTGATGGCGTTCGACAATTGATTTTGGAATTTTCTGCATGAGACTCTGGTCGTTACACAGAATAATGAAAATGACGCGGGCACATTTGTTTTATTCACAAAGTCAAAAGGTTGGCAGGTTTTTAAGTTTTTAATGGATGACGTCAGCAGGTACGGAGGTTTCGTCGGGGGAGGTAGGCGGTAAGTGGTTTCCATTGCACCGCTTTTGAGGGAGGGCAGTTTTCAGCGGAGGGCAAGCGATTCCATATGATGAACGACGCGTGGCGTTGTACGATCCAGAAAACCCCTTGGCCATCACGCGTTATCGTTTGAACGTGGATGGCTAGCGATATGAGTAATAACCATAGATCTGAGAGAAGTTGATCGGACGGTCCTCGGGAAAGGAAGATGGCGGAAATATAATAGGGCGGGCCCAATGTGATTTAATATAATTAATTATATCGGGGGTGATTCTATTGGCGGATATAGGTTATTAATTAATCATGAGGATTAACTAATTCCTTTTAAACGCGGAAAAGTGGTTGGGAGGAGTCGGGGGGATAAAAATACACAAGGGAAGGATTATTTTTGTTTTAAAACACATTAATAAAACATGTTTTAACTATTTTTCAATATGTTTCTATTATATGGTAATTAAATCGATTAACATAATTACCATGGGAGGGTGTTTTGTTTAAACATATGGGGATTAAATACTTTGACTAAAATTATAATAAATGGATTTTTGGGTATTTTTATAAAAAAGGAGTTATATATAATAGGATAAGGTCATTCTTATAGGGATTTAAATAATAAATTAGAAATTAATATGGAAAAAATGAAATGAAGCACTAAGTGTAAAGTCATTAGGTTAATGTCTTTAACTTATGCTTATATGAAATAGGGTTTTTAAGAAATATTGCATGATTTTCCTAAGTAAAATGGAATTTTATTAGAAAAATATTTTTTAGAGGGGAATGAATGTTATGATGAATGATTTTAAGTACTTAGGCTTTTCCAATTATTGGGCTGAGGGTCTGGTCCCTCCAAAAGTCAAGGAAATGTCTTGAGCCCCTCCAATTTTCAAATGCCTTAGTACTTAGGGGAAATTAATGAAATTTTTAGGGAAAAATGAAAGGAGAAATTAATAATCTGACTTTGCTTTGCTTGAAATTATTCTAGGGTATTGTCTGCCTTTGCACTTGTGATGAAAGTAAAAGATTTAACACATCTAAAGCCATCATTCATCACATGTAATTCTACAACATCATCTACCTACCCTACCTACTTTACCCTACCATTTTTCTTCTTTATTAGGGTGCACTTAGACTGGCAAACCCTTATCACACTTTTTCTTTTACATTTGGAAATCTATCTAATTCTATCCTTATTACATCCAAGGGCTCAGATTAAACTGTTGAGCTCCTTTTATTCACTATACCTATCTACTTATCTTCCAAGATTAAACAGTTTGGTCAGATTTTATTCTCTATCTCTAAAACATAAAATTGAAAGATGAACTAACAAAGCTTAAATTGTCTGACTATTCATAAATTGTGGCATAAGATACAAGTTGCACACAATTTTACTTATTACAAAAGAGAAAAAAGTAGTGGCATTTAGGCTTGTACACTTTCCTTGGCCTTTCTTTTAGTGGGGTTCATTTTATTTTACTTTTTGGCCATTTTTTATTCTTTTCACCCTTTGATTTTTCTTTTAGGGTATACCCTTTTTACATTTTTAAATTTTTTTGATTTTTTGAGAATATGGAAAACCTTTGCAACAAGAAAAGGTATGAACATATTGCATATTTCATCAATTCAATCATGAAATATGACACCTATTGGTATAAAATTATATGAATCCCTTTGGCCTTATTGATCCCTTACGTTATAATATTTATCCCTTGGGTTCACCCATTCCTTTTGTTTGTAATATTAAATCCTTAGGTTTATTAGTTCTTTATGTATATAATATTAATAATCCCTTGGAATTATTAATCTCTTGAGTTTAAAACATTAATTCTGAGTGATTATTAATTTCTTGGTTTATAATATTAATATTTATCCCTTGCGTTCACCAATTCCTTTGGTTTATAATACTAAACCCTCAAGTTTATTACTTCTTTTGGTTTACAATATTAATAATGTTAATGATGTTTAATATTAATATTAAATAAATATTGTGTCTATACATTTATATGAACATCAACATTAAACATCGATGTAAATATTTTGATTGAAGATTAGGTTTAATAACTTTAGGTTTATTTTGCTTCAATGACAACATATTTATATTTGATATTAAAATTAAACGAAAATTAATATAAACATTAACATTAATGTAAAGACAAATATTTAATTACTAATATTATTAATCTTTGAATTGAAACGTAAAGTTTACAAAATTGTGAATTGTTGTTGACTATTGTAATAAGGGTCATGTCACTCATTTAATTTTATTGCTCATTTCATGTGTACAATATGTATTTCTAATGAGGTTTATATTTGTAAAAATGTTTATATCATTTGGTTCATGTAGCGTTAGGCTCTTTTATAGCATGACGTTTTTAAGATAGAGTTGTTTAACAATAATAAAATTGGGATGTTATATATATTTGTGTGTGTGTGTTAATTTTGATTTTGTCGTTTTTTCTTTCAAATGAAAATATGTATAAAATGAGGGCGTCTACTATAATCAAGCAGTGGAAAATATGTCTAGAGTGATAAGTTCTTTTTCGTATCTTTGGAACAAGTTCGATAGAAAACATGGCTTCCATCCTGCATTTATCGATGAGAATCTTAAAGTGGCAGGTGAAATGAAGACAAATGTAAAATACTTGTTGCATGTGCACATGAGGAAGGCTGGGAGGAAAAAAAGAAGGGATTGGTTGGAAAGCATTAAGTATCGTGATCATTATCTTGTTGATTTGAATTGGTGTTCCTTTTTTCATCAGTCTGGTTGTGTTTTGAAGAGGCTATTTGATAAATGACTTTCCAAGTGTTTAAAGTACATTTTTGTAGTGGAATGTTTTGATGTAAAGACACCAAAAAATATATGTTAATTTAAATGTTCTTTCTTTGGTTGCAATGATGGTGAAATTGAATATGCCTTTAATGTTAATATTTATATTTATCCCTTGGGTTCACCAATTCCTTTGGTTTATAATATTAAACCATTTGGTTTATTACTTATTTTAGTTTATAATATTAATAATCCCTTGGTTTTATTAATCTCTTGAATTTAAAATATTCATTATTAGGGTTGACTAATTTATTAGGTTTTGAATTTTAAAATATTTGTTCTTAGAGTTTATTAATCCGTTTGGTTTTTAATATTGATCCCTTGGCCTTATTGATTGCTTAGTTTTTTAATATTTATCCCTTGGCTTCACCGATTCCTTTGGTTTATAATATTAAACTCTTCAGTTAATTAGTTCTTTTTTTTTATAATATTAATAATCCCTTGGGTTTATTAATCTCTTGAGTTTAAAATATGGATTCTTATCGTTTTTAAACTTCTTAGGTCTTTGAGTTTAAAATATTAATTGTTATAATTTATTAATCTCTTGTATTTTTTAATATTAATCTCTTGCCCTTATTGATCCCTTAGTGTTTTAATATTTATCACTTGGGTTCATGAATTACTTTGGTTTATAATATTAAACCCTTACGTTTTTTAGTTATTTTAGTTTATAATATTAATAATCCCTTCTATTTATTAATCCCTTGAGTTTAAAATATGAATTGTTAGGGTTTATTAATTGCTTAATTTTTTGAGTTTAAAATATTAATTCTTAGGGTTTATCAATCCCTCGAGTTTTCTAATTCTTTGGGTTGGTAATATTTACCATTAAATATAAGTCATATACTTTAATATTAATGCATTGTGCAATGTCACATTATGAAAAATATTGTCTCAATATGAAAATCAAGCATGGTCTACCATTGTTAATAATCGTTAGTCGTAATTAATGGAGGTACATCATGGTCGAATGTAACATTGTGCCAAATATTGTTTCAATATGAAAATCAACCATGGCCAACCACTTTCATTCTTCGTCCAATTTCACATTGTGACAATAATTGTCTCAATGTTTAAATCAAACATGCTCAATCATGTTTCTTTTACAGTTTATAGTATTTATCTAAAGGTTTTTATATACTTTGGGTTTATAATATTAATCTCTTAGGTTTTAAAATCTATTGAGTTAAAAATATTAATAATCATGTGATTTTTCCAATCTTTTGTTTTAAAATATTAATTTGTAGGCTTTATTAATCTCTTATGTTTTTAATATTGTTCCCATCACCTTATTGATCCCTTAGGATTTTAATATTTATCCCTTGGGTTCACCCGATTCCTTGGGATTCTAATATTAAACCCTTGGGTTTATTATTTCTTTTGGTTTATAATATTAATATTAATCTCTTAGGTTTTAAAATCTATTGAGTTAAAAATATTAATTCTTAGGGTTTATTAATTTCTTAGCCTTTTTAGTTTAAAATATTGATTCTTAGGGTTTACTAATATCTTGTGTTTTTAATATTGATCCCTTGACCTTATTGATGTTGTACGCCTTTAATATTTAGCCCTTGGGTTCACTAGCTCCGTTGGTTTGTAATATTAAACCCTTGGGTTTATTAGTTCTTTTGGTTTATAAAATTAATAACTCTTCGGGTTTATTAATCTCTTGAGTTTAAAATATTAAATCATAGGGTTTATTAACGTCCTTAGTTGAAAATATTAATTCTTAGGTTTTATTAATTTCTTGGTTTATCATATAAATCCCTTGGGTTCACCAATTCCTTTGGTTTATAATATTAAACCATTGGGTTTATTAGATCTTCTGTTTTATAATACTAATAATCCCTTCTGTTTATTAATCTCTTGAGTTTAAATTATTAATTCTTAGGGTTTATTAATCCCTCAAGTTTTATAATACTTTCGGTTGGTAATATTAGGCATTAAATATTAATCATACAATTTAATATTAATGCACGCTCCAATATCACATTATGAAAAGCATTGTCTCAATATGAAAATCAGCCATGGGCGATTATTGTTTTAATGGTTAGTCATAGTAAATCAAAGTCTTCCATGGTCGAATGTTAAAGTGTGAAAAATATTGTCTCAATATGAAAATTAGCCATGCACAACCATTGTCATTCTTCATCCAATGTCAAATTGTGACAACAAATGTCTCAATGTTTAAATCAAGCATGCTCAACAATGTTTATTTTATAGTTTATAGAATTTATATAAAGGTTTTTATATACTTCGGGTTTACAATATTAATCTCTTAGGTTTAATATTAGTCCCTCAAGCTTATAATATTCATAATCATGTGAGTTTATCAATCCTTTTTGTTTAAGATATTAATTTGTAGGCTTTATTAATCCCTTATGTTTTTAATATTGATCTCGTCCCCTTACTGATCCCTTAGGTTTTTAATATTTTTTCCTTCGGTTCACCAACTCCTTGGGTTTATAATATAAAACCATAGGGTTTATTCGTTCTTTTGGTTTATAATATTAATAACCCCTGTGGTTTTAAAAATCTATTGATTTAAAAATATCAATTCTTAGGGTTCATTAATTTGTTAGGTTTTTGAGTTAAAAATATTAGTTCTCAGGGTTTATTAATTTTTTTTTAATATTTATCCCTAGGCCTTATTGATCCCTTAGATATTTAATATTTGTCCCTTGTCTTCACCAATTCCTTTGGTTTGTAATATTAAACCTTTGGGTTTATTATTTCATTTTGTTTATAATATTAATAACACTTTGGGTTTATTAATCTCTTGAGTTTTAAATATTGATTTTTATGGTTTATTAATTTCCTGGTTTATAATATTAATATTTATCACTCTGGTCCTCTTCAGTTTATAATATTAATGATCATGTGATTTTATCATTCATTTTTATTTAAAATATTAATTCCTGGGCTTTATTAATTTGTTCTCTTTTTAATATGTATCCCTTGGGCTTTTTGATATTTTAGGTTTTTAATATTTTGCCCTTGGGTTCACCAATTCCTTAGGTTTATAATATTAGACCCTTGGACTTATTAGTTATTTTGGTTATAATATTAATAATCCCTTAGGACATTTGTAAGATATATATAATTACTATAAATAGTAGTAAAATACTATTATTATCATATATTTTAATTTTATTATAGTTTGAGTTATAACTATTAATGTATTGAGAAAAAATTAATAATAATTTATTATTATATATCTTATTATCAAATAATACATACATACATACATACATACATACATACATACATATATATATATATATATATATATATATATATATATATATATATATATATATCTTAGTTTAATATATAGTATGCTTATAATTTATATTATTAATATATTATAAGTAATATATAAAATATATTGGTAATTATATTCGCAAATATACAATGATTATTTTTGTAAAATACATTTGGTGGGTGGTGGATATAGGCCTATCGGCATATATCAACCACATTAGTGAATGTAGTTGTAAATCTCTTTCATATATGCCTATCGCCGTATATCAACCACAATGGTAAATGTGATTGTGCTAGTTTAATATTTTTTATTAATTATTTTATATAAAAATATTATAAGTGAAAACCAAGGGTAAAGTTTGCATGAGGTGTTTCCCAACCCTCAAAACGATGCCCATAACCCTAACGATGATACTCCATGAAATTTTAGCAAAAAAAGAACAAGATTTTGTAGGCATCTTTAATGATTCCCATGATGCCGAGGAACTGGAGATCTTTTGGTTCTCTATCGATTGCTTCCATTGCTCTGTTGTGGACATCAATAAAAAAATTACTTTCTTATTTCTCTGCAAAAATATTTGTGGCCAAGACTCAATATTATCAGCGTGCCACTTTGCATATATATTGATGGAATGAAATATTAGAGCCTGAGAAGGTGGAGGTCAAGTTCGTTACTATACGCAAAATATTCGGACAAAGTGCAATCAATCATTCTTATGTGTTGTTGTTTTAAAAAACACATTCATGTCATATCATGAAGAAATATATATATTTTTTCATCTGAAATATATATATTTTGTGAAATCTAAAGATAATATGGCGTGGCAGAGAAGAAACATAGGCTCGATGGTTTCTTCTACAAGGAGAGAGTCCTAGGGGTTTCATATTAATGGATTAAAAAGGCCGACATGTAGAACCATATATATGGGAAATCGATGAAACTGTTGAGACACAACCGATGTTAGTGATTAATTAATGGTTGTCCTCAATTCGCTGGAGGAGGTGGGTGCTAGGTTAATTGAGGTTAATCGATACATTGGCTAGAGGAGGAGGATGACAACACTAATCAACGAGTGGATGTTTGTTCAAATTTTAGTAATAAATATTTGTAACCATTTTCACTCTTCATAGGAACACTTCGTGCTACCCAAGACCTAAGTCATCTATTTATCTCTAAGACTAAGCATATTTGAGGTATATTCAACTTAGATTTGATAAAAAAAATGGTAGAATTAAATTAATGAAACAAATATTGTTTAGCTCTACTCTAAGAGACTACACCAGGAGGGATTGTGTCTGCAAGTCACTCTACATTATCATTGCAATAAAATCAATATATAACTTACATGCAAATAGGGAAGCAATAACCAATACCTAAGAAATAGGAACAAAATCCTAATGTAATTTTCTGATGAAGGGCCTCTTTCTAATTAAGTTTCTCCATTATCTTCAACACTCCCCCTTAACGGAGAAAGGGTTCACAAATATTCCTAACATTTCCCTAAACATTTAAAATTTAATTCTAAAAATAGGCTTAGTAAAAATATCGGCAGCATTATCACAATCATTACAATATTCAACATGATTTTTTTTTACTAAACTTTCTCCCTCACGAAGTGGAACTGTGTATCAATGTGCTTATTGTTTTTATGAAACACGAAATTGTTTGCAAGTTTGATGGAGCTCTGGTTATTGCATATGATAATTGTTCCATCTATCTATTCTTCTCCTACATCTTGGAGAAATCACCTCAACCAAATTGCCTCACAATTGATTGCAAACATCGCTTGGTACTCATCTTCTACATAATTCAAGGAAACTATCTGCTGCTCTTTAGTGCTCCATGCAATAATGCGTGACCTAATGCTAAATGTATAGCGTGTTATGGATCTCCTGTCATCTACGTTTCTATCCCAGTCAGAGTCTAAAAAACATGTCAATTTAACATCACAAGAGCCATTATATATAATTCCATAGTCTAAAGCTCCTTGTAAATACCTTAAGATGCCTTTTTCTTGAATCCAATGGCTCTTAAGTCGCTTGGACATAGATTAGCTCAATGTACTGACTGCATAAGCCAAATATTTTCTAGTAGTGGTTAAGTACGTTAAACTCCCATCTAAATTCTTGTACAATGTTAGTGGCATTATTTCAGCCTTACACTGATCCACCTTAAACACTTGTCAGCAGACTCCTGACATACTTATTCTGTGCTAGAAATTTTTGTACTAAATATCTCCAGATCTCTAGACCCAAACAGTAGTGAAGCTCACCGAGGTATCTCATCTCAAACATTTGTGACATCCGTTTTTTGATTTATTCAATGGGTTTATTTGCATTTCATGTAATAATTAGATCATCTACATATAAATAAATCAAAACAATTCGCTCCTGTTCATCAAATACAATATAGAGATTGGCATCATTTTTCTTCTATTATTGTTGCGGTGCAAGAAGAATGAATCAATTTTATCGTACCATGATCTGGGAGCCTTTTTTAGTCCATATAGATCTTTCTTTAATCTAAAAACTAAATCTTCTTTTCCTTGTTTAGCAAATCCCTCAGGTTTATCTAAATAAACTTCCTCTTTCAACTCCTTATTTAAGAAAGAAGATTTAACATCTAGTTGGTGCATCATCTAGTGATATTTAGTAGCTAAGCCAATTAGCATTCTAATTGTATTGATTTTAGCTACAGGGGAAAAGGTTTCCTCATATCCTATACCTTCTTTTTGTGAAGACCCCTTGGCAACCAACCTAGCTTTATACTTATGCATGCTCCCATCTGCATTAAATTTGGGATTATATATCCATTTTCAACCTAGGTTTTTTTTCCCTCAGGTAATTCAACTAACTCTCAATTTTTTTTAAGAATTGATTCATGTTCCTCTTCCATCGCTTCCCTCTATTCATTATATTGACTCACTTCTTTATAACTAGAGGGTTCAACAACATTTAACATGCTAGCTATAAGATAATTCTCCCTATATCTTGTTGCTAGTGTTGTTTTCCTATTTGATATCCTGGGTGTTGGAGTGGAATTCAACCTATTATGATTAAAATTTGATGTAATTAGTTTGAAAATTATATCTGTAACTTCTACTTCTTCAGTTTTCTGTTGCTGCTATTGCTCATGGCTTTGTCTTGTTTCACCATTCCCTTCTTTCATAAACAAAGGAATGTCCCATTCATCATTGTTGTCTACATTGTTTACATGATGAACATATTCATGGAACACTACATCTTTACTCGCAAAAACTTTATCAATAGAAGGATCAAATAATTTGTAAGCTTTAAATCCTATACAATACCAAACAAAAGTGCATTTGATGGCCTTTGAATCCAGTTTGTTTTTATTCTCGTTTGGTACATGGCCAAAGGCTTTAGATCCAAAAATTCTTATATTATTAACTACACGTTTAAATCCTAATAATGATTCAAAAGGAGTTTTAAATTCAAAAATCTTTGTAGGACTCGTGTTTTCCAAATACACTGTATTATTTATCTCTTTAACCAAAAATCAATTAGAAATATTCTTCCCTTTCAGCATGCTTTGAGCACACTCCACAAGGGTTTTTTTTCTCCTTTTCCAACCTTGTTCTACTTAGGAGTGTGGGATACTATAAAATGTTGTAGTATTCCATGGAATTTCCAATAATTTCTAAAACCAGCCTTCCTGTATTCTCCCCCTTGATCTGAGCGAAGAATCTTGATATATTTACTTGTTTGCTTCTTAATAATGTTTCTAAACTGCTTGAAATATTAAAAAAAATATGCCTCTTTTTTGCTGAGAAAATATACCAACGTAAATCTTGTACAGTCATCAAAAAATAGTAAGAAATAATAAGCACCTCCCAATGATCTTGACTGTATTTGGCCACATAAATCAGTGTGGACTAACTCTAGTATATCACTCTATTTTCTACTTAAATTAACAATAAATTAATCTTTTTGCATCTTCCCAAGAGCACATGCTTCACAATCAATATGTATATTCTTTAAATAAGGAAGACCATTGACCATACCTCTCTTCTGAAGTAACAGAAAATAATTGAAATTAATATGTCCAAATCTCTCATGCCATAATTCTTTTGCAGACATACCTGGCGATGTCAACGCTTTATGTGGCGCACTACTCACATTCAGTCTGTAAAGACCGCCCACATTAATATTTGTTACAATGGTCTTCATAGAATCCAACAAATCCTTAACAACACAATATGATTTATAAAATTCTACCTTAAGGTCCTGATATGTTATCATGGAAACATAAATCAGATTCTTATTAATGTCGGGTACATACATCACATTTTGAATGTGCCTAATATTTCCATTAGGAAAAAGTATAGGAACATTACCATGTCCTTTGATTGGGTACCCCCTGTCATCCCCAAGGTAGATTTTTTCTCTAGTGTTGGTTTATTTAAAGTCTTCAATCCATTGTATGTTACCTGTCATGTGGGTGGACGCACCTAGATCCACATACCACGTATATTCTCCATCCTTATCATCAGAGTCAAACATAAAAATTTTGAGGTCCTGGTTATGGTCATCATCTGCAAAGTGTCCTATATGTCTCTTGTATCTCTGTTGACCTTCATGAAAATTATTCTTTCAACAGTGTTTAGCCATATGGCCAATTTTTCCACAATAGAAACATTTTAATGGTGAATCATTCCTATCTAGTGACATACCTTAAGATGGATTCGACCTTTTCTGTGTTGTAACTCCACCTCTTTTTCCTCCATTTTCTTTCCCTCTGAAGGGACTTTTCTTCACCATTAAATCTAGATATGAATTTTGGGGTTTCAATGTCATCCGCCTTTCCTCCTCTCGCATGATAATCCCTATCAATTCTTCGAATTTGGGGGCTTTCTCTCTCGCATTCAAGCCTTTTATGAACATATGATAGTCGTCAATCATACCATTCATACGAATTGTTATGAAATCAGTAATACTTATAGCCTCTACTACGTCACCAATCTTTTCCTTAAGGTCCTTGATGCGTGAGATGAACAAAGCTACTATTTCATTCTCCTCCATTTTGATGGAGAGAATATTTCTTTTTAGGAAAAATAGGCGATTTGTAATTCTCATTTCATACAAGTCTCTGAGAGTTGTCCATATTTTTTTTGCTGACTTGCAATATCTGATGTGAGGGATGATGCAGTATTTGACTGACACTTTCAACATAATTTTTTCCTTTTTCTCCCTCTTCTCCCACTCCTATAATGTTGCAATTTTTTCACCTGCTACAAATGTAGGTTTCACTTCATCGCCATTGACGATCCCCCATGCACTATGCCCTTCCAGCATAGTCCACAACTTGAATTTCCAATAAGAACAATTAGAACCATTGAGATTATTTCTCTCACTCATGTATACTTCCATGAGATTATTCATGATGACACTTGAAAATAACCTCCAAAAATTGATAGAAAACCAGATCTACAAACGGATCTACCTGAGATCTACCTGATCTTCGACCACTCTAGCAGGCTACTCTGCACACTGCACCATGGGCTCACAGGCTCCTCTGCTGTGACCTCTTCTATCGTGAGCTCACAGGCTCCTTTGCCACAAATCACAATTGCAATGATCCTCACACTATACCAATTATCTTCTATTTCTTTTGCTTTCATGGCTCACTAGCTCCTTTGGCACGATATCAGTAGATCTGCAAGCACGAGCTCTTTGGATCAACAGTTGAAAGCTCTCTAGACTCAATTAGAGATCCGCATTACGAGCTCTCTTGCTCCATGATGCTCCAAAACACAGGCTCTCTATCTCTTCTAATACGATCTCTATGGATCAACAGTGTTCCTCTGCGACTCTTATACCAACGGCGCTCCACAGAATGAGATCGCTGGCTCCTCCAACAGAAGCTATATAGATCCTTAAATTAGAGCACATTATCTCTTCTTTCACGAGCACATGGGCTCAATCAATGCTCCTAAATCATCCATATGTCGCGGTGGTGGCACTGGGAAAAATCCCTGTTAGGAAAACACAAATCAGCATTGTTTCTCCAAACTTTTCCATGTTGATTTCATATATCATCGTTGTTCTATGGCATGGGCCCATGCTGATCAATGAATCTACACCTCCAATGAACGTGTTTATCAGCATTTTCTCCAAAAATAAACAAAAAAAGGACAGCCTTACTTAGGTCATTAGGGTTTTCTCTTCTGTTGCTTGGATACTCATAGGGATCAAAGCATCCTGGCTTTGATTCAATGCTATAGCTATGATACCATGATGAAAAATGGTAGGATTAAATTAATGAAAGCAATACTGGTTAGCTCTACTATGAGAGACTACACCAGGAGGGACTCCATCTGGAGGTCATGCTACATTCTGATTACAATACAAATAATATATAGCTTACATGAAAATAGGGAAGTTAGAAAAACTGCGTAATAAATAGGAAAAAAATCCTAATGAAATGTTCAGGTGAACCAAATATCTCTAATTAAGATTCTCCATTATCAACAACAAGATTTAATCTGGTTCGTTAAATTTTTTTTAATAAAGAAATATCAACGAACCTACTTCTAATATAAAAAATCCTTTGGCTAATTACCTATAACTTAGTTATATATAATCTAAATAAATTATATTTTTTAAAATATTAATAAAATAAATGTAAATAAATTCCCAAGTGTTTCACCTTCTTCTTTCTGAAAAATGGTCTCAAGGAAAATATTACCATCCTCAAAGTACAAGGTTAGTTAAGAAAAGGATTATGAAATTGGATAAAAAAGCCTTTGTCTAATTACCTATAACTTAATTATCTATAATTTAAGTAGATTATATTTTTTTAAATATTAAAAAAATAAATGTAGATAAATTCCCAAATGTTTCGCTTCTTCTTTTTGAAAAATGCTATTAAGGTAAATCTCACCATCCTCAATGTACAAGGGTAGTTAACAAAAGGATTTAAGCAGTTGTATGAGAGGTTTTTACAAGTACATGTATATTAAGTTTTAAAATATTTAATTATTTATTTAATCATTCAAGCCATACTCAAATAGTCCATGGGTTCTTGGATAAACGGTAATCAGATGCTTTGTTAAGTTATTCCCTGATGTGAAGTCACTTGATCAATTCCCCGCTCCGATTGGGGTGATATATTGAACATGATGAAGATTTAGTCATGTCAAGATTTATAAAAAAATGTTATACTAAAATAACTTAACAAAATAAATTAAAATTAGTACAACCATATTTAAAAATATTAATGTGATTCATATAAGATGGAAGCTTCATTTGTATCTACCATTGATAAATATATAATAATAGAAATAATATTACAACAAAATTATTACAATAAAAATAGTATTATTATGAGTCGATGTTTCGAGTCTAAATCAAGACTCATCTCAGGACAAACCTGCTAAGAAAAGAAGAGATTAGGGAAATAAATAAAGGAAATGAGGAGATGAGAGAGCTGACCGGTTCTTAAATTTTTATTATTAGTTTATTATCTATTTTAGTTTATCAAATTTATATTTCTAATTTTAATTATGACAAATTATATATTATTGTTTTTCTTGAAATTTTTTAAGATTTTGCCCTAATTGTTGTTATTTTGGAATTAGTATTATTTTTTGAATTTTTTTTATTAAATACTAAATATTAGAGTGATTTAAATATTTATTTAAAAGAAAAGTTAAGATTCTCATGATAGAAATTTTTTTGGTAACTAGCCTATGTTAATAGGAATTATTAAATAATTCAAGATTATGAAAAAAGTACAGTTGTTTATTTATTATTTTTAGAAGTGGGGATAATTAATATTATTTAGTTTAAAATTAATTATATTAAAAAAAATTTTGTAATATAAGGTGGAGTTATAAATATAAGTGGTATTTATGAATATTTGAACATAATGTTACTAAAACTAAGAATATAAAAGTATAACTTGAGTAATAAAGGGGGAACTTATAAATGATTCTAAACTTTTGTGATAAGGAGGAGTTTATTGCTATTAATATTAGAAGGGGATATTAATTAGGAAGAGTAGCTTTTTTTAATTTTGATGGATTTTAAACATTGTTATAGATGAAATAGGTAACTCCACTGGTACGTAGTTTTTGACGTAGCAAGAAAAACAACCGATTTTGAAAAGTGGTGACGCAGAATCATTTTTTTTTTTAGCATGTTTTTGGCACTTTAATTAATTTATTTTTTTTATTTTTTTTTGTGATGCTTTTTAAGTTGATTTTCAATAATGGTGGCATATCATCACCAATGTTTTTTTAGAGGATTGATTTTGACACTATACATTTTCTAATGTCTTTTTCTTCCGTGAGATGTTTATTTTTAAGTGCATTTATGTACATGTGTTTTAAAAAGAAAAAAATGTTTTTTTAAAAATAAAAATCTGTAATGATATCTTCACTTTTTCACATAGATAAAAAATGAAAAAATGGTCAAGATTTTAAAGTTTATATTTTCTACAAGTTTATGTATTGCTAATTAATTTTTCAATGCACATCAAATAATTGTCGCTAAAAAACCAATATTTTGAACGATATGACAAAAAAATACAAATTTTCAATACAAATAGAATACAAAAAATACACTTTTAGAGAATTTAAAAAAAAAAAAACATGTTAAATAAACTAATTTTTTTGTAAAATCTTAACAAAAAAACTTAAGAAAATAGCATTTTTATTGAAATTTATGTCAAAAACTAACATGTTTTTTGCAAAAGCTAAGGATTCTTCTCATAAAATATCAAATTCTAAACATTACAAGTAAAGATGATTAATAGATCTAAAAAATGAGCTTTGTTTGCAAGCATAACTTAAAGATCCTCAACAATATCAACTAATACATGTTCAACATCATCTACAACATCATTGATGGCTTCTTCCGCAACATTTTCTACTTCATTTTGGTAATTGTCATCTTCTAATGGATCTTTCATGTCTCCAAATCTTCTAAAGTGTTCATTTCCAATCATTCCATATAATGGTGGTTTAGGTTTCTTTCCTTTTTTTTCCAGACGTGATTCATTAAAATCCCCTTTTCTCAAACCAACTTCTTGCTTCGCATCTGGAACGAATTCAAGAATGTTAATTATCTGTTGAATAAATTTGCATTGCACTAGGTATTTCTTAATGGCAATGCAATTTCTTCCTTTTGGTAGGAAACATGCCAGTGGTGTACCTAATCATCAAGTACAAAATAAATAAGTAAGAAAATTAGTATAAAGACATAAAAAGTAAGAAATAAAATATTTAAATTTAAATTTGTATAATAAAACTTACTTGAACATGAGAATAGATCCAAACCCAATCTCCTTCATTTGACGATGTTGCCCGGCCTACCTTCGGCCCCCGGCTGGGTGGAGGGAATTTTCGAGAATCTCCCTCCAGCCAGCCAGAGGCTGAAAGCAAGCTGGGTAGCCCTCGACAGTGCCACCTAGCCAGCCTCCATCTAGTTGGGGGTGATTCTCGGAATCGCCCTTCCCCTAGCCAGGAGCAATTAGTGGAATCGCCCTCTACGCAACTGGGAGTGATTCTCGGAATCACCCTCTACCCAGCCGCGGGCTGGAGGCAAGCCGAACGGCGCTATCAAGGGCTACCCAGCCTACCTCCGGCCCCCAGTTGGGTGGAGGCAGGCTCGACAGCGCTCGATGGTACCACCCAGTTGGCCTCCGACCCCCGTCTAGGTAAAGGGAGATTCACGGAATCACTATCTTCCTGGTCGGGGCTAGAGGCTGGCCAAGCGGCATCATCGATGGTTTCCAAGCCTACCTCTAGCCCCCAGCTGGGCGGAGGGCGATTCCGAGAATCGCCCTCCACCCAGCCACAAGTCCGAGGCAGGCTGGGTAGCCCTCGACAGTGCTGCCCAGTCTACCTCCGGCCCCCAGCTGGGTGGAGGAAATTCTGAGAATCACCCATGGCTAGGTGGAGGGTGATTCTGAGAATCATCCCCGGTTGAGTGGAGGGTGATTCTGATAATCACCCCCAGTTGGGCATAGGGAAATTCTGAGAATCACCACCGGTTGGGCAGAGGGTGATTTCGAGAATCACCCCAGGTTGGGTGGAGGGTGATTCTAAGAATCACCCTCCTCCCAGCCAGGGTCGATTTGGAGGATTACTCTTTGCCCAACAGGGGGCCAGAGGTAGGTTGGGCAGTGCCGTCGCGCTACTCGTCCTGCCTACAGCCCCCTGCTGGGTGGATGGAAATTTTGAGAATCACCCCCAGTTGGGCAGAGGGTGATTCTCTGAATCGCCCTCTACCCATCTAGGCGTGATTCTCGAAATCGCCCTCCACCCAACTGGGGGTGATTCTCGGAATCACCCTCCACCCAGGCAAGGGTGATTATTGGAATCGCCCTCTGCCCAACTAGGGGTGATTCCCGGAATCACCCTTTGCCTAGCTGGGGGTGATTCTTGGAATCGCCCTCTACTCAGCCAGGGGTGATTCTTGGAATCCCCTCCACCCAACCAGGGGTGATTCTCAGAATCACCCTCTACCCAGCCAAGGGTGATTCTCGAAATTTCTCTCCACCCAACAGGGGGCCGGAGGCAGGCCGGGCGATGCCATGAAGGGTTTTCCATCCTGCCTCCAATCTGCGGCTAGGTGGAGGTAGGCTGGGCAACCCTCGACGGTGCCACCCGGCCGAGCAGAGGGTTATTCCGGGAATCTTCCTCCACCCAGCCAGGTGCCGGAGGCTAGCTAGGTGGCACCATCGAGGGGTGCCCAACCTGCCTCTGCCTAGCCGAGGGCTGGAGGCATGCTGGGCAACCCTCGATAGTGTTTCCCAGCCTGCCTTTACATAGCAGAGGGCCGAAGGCAGGGTGGGCAGCCCTTGATGGCGCCGCCTAGCCTGCCTCCGGTCCCTGGCTTGGCAGACGGCGATTCTGAGACTCACCCCTAGCTAGGTGGAAGTCGATTCCGAGAATCACCCCTGGTTGGGCAGAGGGCGGTTTTGAGAATCACCCCTCGCTAGGTAGAGGGCGAGGCCGAGAATCACCCCCGATTGGGCAGAGTGTGATTCCAAGAATCACCCCCGGCTGGGTAGAGGGCGATTCTGAGAATCACCCCCAGTTGGGCGGAGGGTGATTCCGAGAATCACCCCTGAATGGGCCAAAGGTGATTTCGAGAATCACCCTTAGCTGGGCGGAGGGCGATTCTGAGAATCACCCCTGGTTGGGCAGAGAGAGATTCCGAGAATCACACCTAGCTGGGCGGAGGGCGAATCGCCCTCCACCTTGACGGGGGTGATTCTCGAAATCACCCTCTGCCTAGCCGGGGCCCAAAGGTCAGCTGGGCAGTGCCGTCGAGGGTTGCCTAGCCTACCTCCGACCTCTGGTGGGCAGAAAATTAATTTTATTTTATTTTATTTTTTTTAAACACAAACTATTTGAAAATTTAATTTTTTTTTAAACAAAAACTATTATAATAAAAAAAAATGTATTGTTTGATATAAAAATAAAAAGAAGAAAAGAAAAAAACTATTCAATTAAAATTTTAAAATATAAAAAAGCAAATAAAAAAATATGTTTTAAAAAATGAACAATCAAATATAAAAAAAAAAAAATAGTTATTAATATTAATTCTTTTGAAGTTAAAACAAATATTATTTAAAATATATAAAAAAAAAATTAAAATATGTTTTAAAATATAAACAAATATAAGAAGATTTTAAATTTGATTTTTGATTTTCTTAAAACTAAAACAATTATAATTTAAAATATAAAAATAAAATAAAAATAAAAATTATATATAAACAAACAAATATATGAATAATAAATTTTTCATCTACTTATTCATTTTTTAAGAATTGTTTAAGTCATATAATTTCTCCATAATTTCATGGTTCAAGTATCTTGAAAACTTAATATTTAAAAAATTGAGATTTACAACTTATCGTTAAGGTTTTTATGCACTACAAAACTTTATCTTTAATGTTATGGTTGAAAATAATTACAATTTTAGGGTTGTTTAGAGTCAAGATATTTTATGTTTAACAACATGGATAAAAATTGTTTGAAATGATAAGCCCTTCAGATATGATTTTGTTTTAATGTAACATCATCTATCAAAAAAATTAGGATTTTATGATTTTTCAATGTCCGAATATGTTGTCATTAATTTCATTGTTATAATGTGTCAAAAGTGTGACACAACGTTTTTTTTTGTTATTCCAGCATAAACTCGTTTTGTTTTGAGGGTGTTTTTTCAATCATTTTGTCAAGAAACAATTTCGTTTTTAGCATGACTTGATAAAAAGGTGAAATTTGACCATGAGAAAAAAAAAATGCATTCTGGAATACACACTTTTTGTTTTTGGGGATTTTTTTCATGTTTTTTGAGTCTTTTTGGGCTAGAGTTCCCGTTTTGAGGTAATAGTTCCCGTTTCATCGGTAACATTGTTTTTATTTAAAAGAGAAGAAGGTGATTAGGAAAATTTTTAATATTTAAAGGAGGTCTAGAAAGGAAGCAGGCTAATGGGAGGTAGGGGTGTAAGTAAAGGAGTTAATAAAGAAATTAGAAGGCCAAGGTTAGATATATGGTGTGAGGTGAGGGGAGGAACCTTATAGTGTAAGAGGCATGACAGGAAAGCGAGTAAGGATAATGATGAGCGGGAGGATGGAAAAGGAGGTTTCACACCAAATAGGGGGGTTGGTCAGCTTATTAGCGAGAAAGAACATAGATCCAATTCCTGCTAACATCTAAGCCTCCATCTCTATTATGGTTGTGAGTATGCTTAATGGTTTCCAGGGCTTCACACACTTTACCCTTAAAATGACACTTTTCATTGCTAATGGCCACTGCGTCTTGAAGGCATATGTGGTGATGTTTTTTATTTGAGTGTTCTACCAAAGCCGAGGTTTTGGTTGAAAAAATTAATAAGAGGGTCGAAGATGGAGGTCGTCACTCAAGTTTCTTATCATTTATACTTAATCTATGGATTTTTGGTTAATTTTTCAATGTGCAACGACTTTTTAAAATCACATGGGAGTTTCTAGTACAAGGATGTAGCATTTCCCAGGATGATTCCCTGGAATATCCTGTGACACCACATTGTATACATTTGATGCCTTGCAAAGATGCCATGAATGGATTCATATCATATATCATCTCTTCTATGGCATGTCATTCATATAAAGAATGTGGGAAAATTAAAAAAAACCATGTCACTCATATATATAATGTGGGTAAATAAAAAAAAACCATGTCATTCATTCAAAGAATGTGGGTAAATAAAACAAAAGATAATTTTTTTCAACACCGCTCATGGCACGTGGCAATGGAGCTTAGAATAATATTTAACTTTGTGATGGTGATGGCGTAACCACATTCCTCATTTATATCATGGACTGTATATGATTGCGACCATTATTTCCCAGGCCATAGGTTATGTTAGGGTCCTATAATAATAAGATTCATAATTTTGAATTGAATTTTGATAGTCTTGTAAAATATGTACATACCTTGCTTTATGCAAGTTGTTTTCCCATATTATGAAAAAATAAAATAATAAATAATAAAAGATCAAAAGAGGGTAAAGAGTCCTAAAAGAAAGATCAAAAGACCTAAAAAATATAGACCCCAAAAGAAAAAAAATGAAGATAAGACTTGAAAGTGAGCAAGTCCAAATGCCACTACTTCTTACTTTTTCTGCAAAATAAATATGGCAGAGTGTCAATAAATGTTATAATCCATGATAAGTCAAACTGTTTAATCTTAACTTGTCATGTTTTCAATTTCAAGTTTTAGATAATGAATAAAGGTTTTTCAGACAGTTTAATCCTGACAAATTAGTATATAGGTAGGGAATAATGAGGATCACAACAGTTTAATATGAGCCCTCGAATGAAATAAGGTAGATTTAGATATTTTTTTCTTTAAAAGAATAAATGTTTCAAGGTTGAAAGTCTAAATGCACCTGCCAAATGAACAAAAAAATGTTAGAATAAGGCTGAGTAGGTAGAATAAGGTGGAGAAAGCATGTAATATTGATCATCAGGTAAAATCACTAATTTCCTCTCCCCTATAAGTATTTAGTATTCTAAGCTGTCAGCCAAACAAGCTTAGAGCATTTCTTTGACTTTTTTTGGGACCGGACCCAAGGCTTGATGACTGGATAGTTGAAAATGTTGAGTTCTTATTTTAAAAATCCCCATTTATCATTATTCATCCCTCATTCATACATTATAACTCCTTTTCATAAGTAAATACTAATTCGTACTTAGTGAAGAATAAAACCCCTTGTAATTAACTTCATCCCTTCATAAACATGCATAAAAATCCTCAAAAATACATTTATCCTAAGTATTGGTGAAATGATAAAAAGATAAGCTATGCTTTAATCCCACACTTTACTTAGTGATTTTATGTATTTTGTGTTATATTCCATTTCCCTTTCATATTAAATTTTAACCTATTTTATTAAATCCCTAACTAATTACCTTATCCTACTTATTTTAATTCCCTATATCTAAATACCCCCAAAACCCACTATTATAATGTTTTTTGACCAAAGTTATTACCCATGTGCTAAATAAAAACCCCAATCAAATTCCCTTTGGTCTAAAACTATCACTAAATAAATATCCTACCCCTATGGTTGTTAACTCATTCAAAAATATTTAATTACTATATAGTTAAAATAATATTGCGCTTCTTTGTGTTTTATTCAAACATTCAGCCAATCATTTGAAAAGACAAGTACATTATAACCCAAAGTTTTGTTAAGATAAGCTAAGATTTATTTTAAATAAAACCTTAACCCTGCCCCTCATCCATATCCGTTAAAATACTATATATAAGTTTAAAACCTTTTATTAAATGTTTTAAATAACCCTTGCCCATATGCCTATCCCTGCCATAGTATATGAGTCGTTCACCTTATATAATTAAAAATTGACCACCTGCGCGCATATGAAGCCTGGTCCCACCATTTCGTTAAGCCGCAACTTCTCTTTTAATCATGACCCTTCGCATAAGATCTCCAAATCCGACGATCAATACATAATATCACATACAAAAATTAATCAATCGACCAAATGCAAAATGGACGTGAAATTGGCAGTTTTTCCCATTTCTCTCTCATGAACGTGTCACTTTTCCTACTAGATTATGTTCATTTGGTGAAAATTAGCTTACTGCCAAAATGTTGTGTGATAACCACCATCTGGTTCTCTTTTAAATCCTAAAACCACCTCCCACCATGATGCAGCCTACATTAAATGTCAGTTAATACAACCAGAAGATATATGGTTAAAATCTTTGGGAACATATAATTTTCATTATTTGCACATTTTAAACCTCTGAGTGGCCACTCCTGACTGTGTAAACAATTTTTAAGCCCCTACTTGCCCGTTTATGCCCAAAACCTTTGAATTTCATCAAAATTTACCATTGAAGACTAATTGAGGAGCCATTCACCGCTCTAGAAAGCTGTTGAAGTCTTCAAATTCAATGGAAAACCTCAGAACCCTTTCAGAGCCAAATACCTTCATAAAAAAGGTATTTTTTGAAGAAATAAAACGTGAAAATTGAGTTTAAAATATCCTAAAGAGAACCAATCCTTTTTTTTAAGAAAATCAATCAAATTGAACAACTTAAAAACACAAAAAACAGGCCAAGCCCTTGCAAAATTTTCCCAAAACCCTCGTTTATCCTCTTTGCACCTTTCAAGCAATTTTCCTCAATTATTATAGTTTAAATATTGATTTCAAAGATTTGGAAGGCAAAAAAACCTCTGAAATACCCTGAATTCCTATTTTCTCAGCCTAACAAACTCTAAAAACCCCTGTTTTCAATTTTATACCAGTTGTTACATCCTCAGATAAACTTGATTGAGTATAAAACCTAAAAGAGACTATCCTTGGCCTAAATTTTCTCATTTATCCCTCTATTAAAAGAAAATTACTCTTGAAAACTATTTAATCTTGGAAAAGTAACTTAAAAATGCCTAAAAAAAAGAATCAGCAAACCTAAAGGATCCAAAGCACCCAGACCTGAGGGATACAAAGCCCCTAAGTCTACATCACCGCCAAATCTACTATTTCATGAAACCCCCTTCAACCACCTGTGGTTGCTGTTGGAAGCCTTCCTTTAATTGATATTGATTATAAAATTGTTGATCATACTGTTCAATTCAATTTGTTAGATATACACAACTGGTGTTATGAAAAGTATCTAGACAAGGATGAAATTCCTACTTGGGAAACACATTTACCCAAGTATATAGTTCCTTTAATGCACCCAAGCAAATAAGTCATAATACTATGTCAAAAATACTATGAACCATATCAAAGGGTTGTAGCAAATGTTGATAAAGAGATACTTTTCACTATTACAGCCTAGTCTATTAATCAAATGCTACAATTGCAGCCTGATCCCCAAGCAGTCCCCTTGTCTATAGAGGCCTTAACTCAACTATACCTTGGCCTATATTTCCATAGAAGGTTCATGATCTTTCAAAATTTTATGCCTTCTCATGTTGATATTCCAAAGATAAATCCTCCATACTCCACAGCTAAATTTTCTGAAGGTTTTAGACATATTATCTCTATTCTCTCTTTCATCCTTGGATATTTTACAGATGAGCATACTGATGAATCTATTCTTGGTTTCTTATCCACCATGTCTCCTCATCAACCTCCATCAATCAGTTTTTACTATGTTGGTTTCATAGCAGATACCATCCACTACCAGTTGACTAAATTACGTACAAAAGGAGCATTTAGATACACTTCTTATATTTTTCATTTTTTCCTATTCTTTCAAGCTAACAAATTTCCAGTCACTTTGCAAAAAATGGATGTAGAGGGAAAACCTCTGTCAATTATTTTTTGGACTTCATTGCTGAGAAATGAATGTAATGATTTCACCTATTAAGAGTTTTCAGAGCTATTTTTGCATCCAGCAATGACCATATTGAATAAATCAAAGCAGCCAAGGATCAGTGAATAAATGAAAATAATTTTACAACTTTCAAAGAATAAAAAGGATGGAGATTGGTACATCTATGAAAAACACACTGAATTAAGGATTTTTGGGTCAAAATTGTTACCCTACAAGTTGCCCAAGCATGTGTGTATGAGAATTTTTTCATTATACTATCTTAGATAGATTCTCAATTCAAATTCAATTAACTTTATGGCATCCAAGAAGAAGACCCAATTTAAATTAAAAAATCAAATTGGTTTATTTATCTGCAACCACAAAGACGCTGAAAAGGAAGTGACAAAGAAGTTATCAAGATTCAGATTTGAACAGAGTATTCCATGGAATTATGATCCACAAGGTATCTTAAGCAAACTAAGGGTGAAATGTAAATTAACACCCTTTATCCATGAGTCAAACCCTGAAATAGAATTTTTTTCTAGTCAAGTTGAATGGATTGAAAACACATTGACAGAGGCAGTAAGCCAAAAAGATACAACACAAGCATTGGAAGTTGCCAAGCAGCTAGAAACATCAATTAAAAGAGTTAGGGAAGAAGGAGATTATACAGTAGAGATACAGAAGACCAAGGATGAATTGATTGATAAACCTGAATAGGAATTAAAGCTCATAACATTTCTCAATAGCAAGAATAGAGAATAACTTGAGGAACTTCGAGTATTAGACAAGACAAAGACAATCCTAGAAATCAGGCAGGTTGTCACTAAAAAGAACTTGATGAAGAATCTTGAAGAAAAGTGTGAAGTCGTGAACCTTCCCATAACTAGATTTATGGTAAAGTATACAAATCTATGACAGAGAGGCTTACTTGATATACATGTTTTCAATGAAAATTTTATATCACAGAAGGACTATGACAAAAATATCAGGGAGTTTGCTAAAGAGAAAGTAAACAAGCCACCAGCACAAGGCACTCCTACAGGGAAAGTTTTACTTCAGTATTTTGAGGATTTATTCTTCTTACAGCATGAAATTAAGCATCTCCTTGTCATCAAGCCTACTTTTGCAAGATATACTGAGGTTAATGAGAAGTTCAAGAAGTTTAAGAATGTGAAAATTTCTAAAGAAAAATAGTGGCAGAATTTCATATACTTGATGTAAAAATTGAAGATAAAAACAGTAAATCAGTTTGCCTCAAGACAATCAAAAGAAAGGTAAAAGAAAAGAAAAAACAGTTTGCTGATTTTTACTGCTAAAAGATATATTTCACAACAGTAAGACAATAAAACTGATGGTCAAAGAGTATAAGTTAAATAGTATCAGTAGGAAAGAGTATCAGAAAAGGCAAGTAGATTGCAAGATAATATCTAGCAGCCAGCTAGCAGGACACATAGGTAGCCAATAGCTCCTTGTCATCAAAACAGTGCTATTTATTTTTGATAAAAAAGGATAGCTTGCTAATTTGTTAAGCAGTTGTCCCTTTTATTATGTAATGATATTTTATTTTTCCTAAGTTAATTTCTAGATGTCTTCTAGGATATTTGTAATACATTTTGTATAAATACTTCAACTTCAAAAATTGTATTAGAGGTGGTATAAAATTGCTAAAGATTATTATAGACATATTGTTGACTTGAAGGCTTTGTGTTTCGACTTTGAGTAGCAGACTGGATCACCTTTTTGGCATCATAATTCAGGATCCCCGTGATAAGAAATCTGGAGTGAAGTACTCTCTAAACTTGTCATTTTTAATCTTGCTTTGTTACATGCATACGTCTATGTTTTAATTCTAAATCTGAATGTGCAACTAGGAGTACTACTACAGGACATGTTAATAGCACCCTGTTTTTAACTAGTTGTCATTTCTTTGTTTTCTTCTGATTTCTAGTGTTGAGAATTCTTAATTGCTCTCATTCCCATTTTACCTTTTCCTTCTACTTCCCTTTTTCCAGATTAAAGGATCCTTAACTTCCCTTAATCTTGATCATATCACCTCAAAAAAACAATTTCCATAATCTCCAAGGGTTATCTATCTTGCCTTGAAGACATTTGACCTTTTATGCCCTGATCCTAGTTTTGTAAGATTGATTTAGACTCCACAGCCCAGTGGACAAGTAAATTTCCCTCTATTCATCCCTTCTAGTGATTTTTTCCCACCAACACAATCAATCAAAACCAAACTGTCTATTCATAACTAGCCTAATATCTACAAATCAAAAAAAGATAAATTTTAAAGAGAGAGCCCTCTATGAACCCTAGGAAGGCTATATCCTAGATTTTGAAGTGGTTTTGTGGTTACCTTAGAGTTCCTTGACTTAAATCCAAAATCCCACAACTTAAGAATTTACTAGAGTGATAACAGGTTATTTAACATTAGTGGGCATTATATGTTCACCGTTAGGTTTAAACAAATTTAAATCTAAAAGTGAGCAGATACTGCCCACCAACATTAAATAACCTATAGCCTTGTAAATATTTTTTTTTATAGATGAGAGTTTGCCAAAAACGTGGACGGTAGATGCCAAGTTACCAGCAATGCTAGGAAGCTGGAATTTCATCTTGTAGGAAAAGTACTTGAAGAATAAGCATTAATAAAAATTTTGGAAAAATATTGATAGTCAAAAATATGTTTTCAAATGATCCAAACCCATCAATCAAAATGGACATTAAAATTGTGTGAAAGTTAAATATGGTGAAAATGGTCTATAATGGGTAAAATGCCTATCAAATTCCATCCCTGGGACTCCCATCAATGAGGACATTCATTAATCCACAAATCATGGACTAAAATATTAAATTGAAATTTGATACCAATGCTTAGGCACCCATCAGTCAATGTTTAAAATTTGAACGTCGAATGTTAAAATTTTAGTGAGTAGTCATGAGTCGCATCTGACCACTATTTTTATCGTCCTATGAAATAGTAACAAGTTGACATAAGGAATTGGAGCTGAACTAGAAATTTCACTATAGGTAGATGTTAAATGTTCTATTGTTTAATAGGTGGAACCGAGAAGTCACCCTTTACAATAATGCCCCTTCTTCCCATAAATTGATGTTATGGATGTAATCTGGTGCAATGGATGTGGCATGATCGCAGAATCGAACTGAAGAGTTTAGCATTTTCTAGCAAACTCAATCTCAGACATAGCCCAAGGGAGAGGAGACCAAGTCACATAGTGTTTAAGCATTTTATTGAAAAAAATGTACATGTTTGGTGCTCTTGTGCTTGTTTCTTGCTTCTAGTCCAAATTTATCAGAGTCCAACATTCATCCTTGTACCATCGTTAACAACGTTTCTTTTAATGCGTGAAAATTACATGATACCATAAACATAAAATAGTGGAAATGGAATGTCAATCGCACATTCATTATGATACTGCATCAATCAGTGGGTTGGTCAAAGCAATAAAATTCAAAGACAACATCCACTAATAGCTTATTGGAAGATATTTCAAAGAGATCAACGACTCATAAGATAATCTTAAATATAGATCGTTTTTATTTTATTTTTCTGGTTCTCTATGACATTCTCACCAAATTCAGATGAATTCCTTCGTAGTATTGAAGTGTTCAATGCAATTTGAAACTTTTTTTTTTTTGTAAAATATCAAATATCAATGGCAACATAAAATATTAAGGATGGGAGAAAAAAAGCAACACCATTCTTTTTATCGGAAAAAACAATATATTTGAGGCATTGGAAGTAGAGATAAGTGTCGTAGTCTCTCTCCATGAATACTCTACAACCTTTATGATAAGATATGAATTCATGACCTATAGCTCACACATTTACCATATGTTTGAAGAAATGTATATCATGGATTAATCATGTCTAGGTTAATTTTTTGTTTGAGTTTTGAATGGTTAGCATTGAAATGTCTAGCTTTGAGATTCAAACACATAAAATGGGGGTGTTACACATTGTTAGAATATTGTTTATGTTTATGGAAAGTTACAGGAAGTTCTTGGTAGTGTTCTAGAGGCTATCCTGGAAAACTGGCTCAGAACTGAGAACAACTAGTAGAGAAATAGAGTTTTTCAGTCATAATCGCATGGAAGTAGGCATATGTGTGTGGTTGGGACCTCATAACTACATTGATGTTGTGTTTTTTTTGAGGTTGGGGATTTTTCCCTATGCAAAGAACTCCAACCTAGGGTTTGATCCCCTAGGGTGGTTTGCAGACTCCTAATTGGTTTGTAGTATCTAACGGATGTCTGTAAAATTTCAATGTGTTGATCTCGCTTCCATAATTGGAACTTAGATGTCGGGTCATGTCATAGTGAAACTTGTCTCATTTATCCTTGCAAGCTTGTGAATTTCAGTAAATGTGTAGTGAGGTGGTTACAAATATCATCAATCAGTGGGGAGAGTGAGAGGTAATTAGAACCTATTCAACCAATGAAAATCACCATCCCAAATGGATAAAGGTCTAATTTGGGCCCTAACTAGGTGATTTCCTAAATTTTGATCGTGTTCAATTTTTGCCATCAATAGGACTAGAAGATACACAAGTTTCATCACCTATCCAATGTTCTCCAACAAGTACACCAAGAATTGAGCTTCAAATAGAGTAATCATGAAAAGTAGGAACACGAACTCCTATTTATAATCACAATAGTAAATTAAATCCAACAATTGCACCACTCAAGTTTAGGAAGATAAAAGGTTTAAAGGATATTGTATTCAATAAGAGGATTGGATTTGCAATCCAAATTCATAGTATTTACATGTGAAAAAATATGTTTCGAAAAGGTTTAGAAGAAAATTGTGTCGAAGTCATGAATGAGGATATATATTTCACATAAAAGAGAAACCCGTGAGATATAATCAATTTACCAATAGTTAAGTACAACATTGGTATCAAAAGATTGTAAAAGAAAAATATAATGAAAAAATTGAGATGTGAGAGGTACAAAGCAAGGGTAGTTATCAAAGGCCGTGCACAACAACCACGTGTAAACCATGGTGAAACACTCACACTTATAGCTAGACTATTGTTTCTAAGGATTTTCTTAGCATAAGAAGCTCAAAATAGGTGGAAATTTTTTCAAATGAATGTTAAATAGACCTTTCTAAATATACTTATTAAAGAATATGTTTACAACAGACAACGACTTCGTTATAAAATTGGAGTAGAAGAAGATAAATTATATAGGTTGAGTGCCTTGAAATAGTGATGTAATTAAAATTATATATATATCATGAATGAAAGTATAAAATTATTTGGAATGAGAGAGGGTTTACGGTTTGTATCTTTCTGAAGTTGTGGTTTCCATGCCATCATTGATAGTTCCCTTGAAGAAGAGCTCATAGAATATTCCCCTACCCCCTTGGCAAGAATCGATATCTAGAAATATCGCTATCCTCAAACTTATCCCTCTCCTCGTGTTACACATGGCTCTTCTCATTTTTCTTATTCTCACCTACAACATCCTTCTACTGGTAACCTAGATATCTAGTATCATTATTTGATCGGGGTTGTTATCGTTGGATTTCCTTTCTATATTTTGAAGGGCAGGGTGGTATATCCCTCTCAACTATCAAATATGGTTTTATCAGACAAGGGGATTAGGAATATGATTACATGGTTAAATGGGGGTATTGATCCTCCTCGAGTTTCTTCCTTTCAAATTAATAGATTTAGAACCATCTCTCTAGAAATCCATGATGCATTCATTTCTTTATCCCCACATGTGGCTCCCTTGCTATTGGGCTTTATTGAGAAATCCCTTTCCTCCAAGAATTTGAGTAGTGAAGAGGTAACTTTTTTAGGTACCTATAATACTAGTTTATAAATGTTGTGCATAATACATCCCCCATATTTTTATTGTTGTGCCCCATAGAAAACAAATATTTTTATTATTGAGCCCTTATATTATTATTTTTATGTATACCCTAATTATATTTTGACTTGTTAGATGCCTATATATACGAAGGAGGTCTTGACATTTTAATCATCTAACAATTATTCATTTTATGTTAATGTAAAGGGAGATTTCCCCCTTAAAGTGGCTTATTATCTACTTATTGATCTATATTTTATTGTGTTTCTTTTTTATTTTTAATCTAGTTACATAAAATTTGGTATCAAAGCTCTGGATGCTAGGGTTTCACTGCTTCAAACATGTCATCATGCATTTTTTCACTATAATTTTGTTTCTACGAGCCTTAATAAAATGAAATTTTTACTATGTGGAGGTTTAATATTGATGAACATATGTATACAATTATAGACCTTTTTTCATTTCATTTTCCGATATATAGTATGAGGAAGTTAGGTTTTTTACATGCTCTAGAATTTAGTATCAAACATGCATTCAGGGGAAACTTGTCATATCTTTCTCTTCCAAAATCGAAATTCAATTTCATAAGATATGACTTAAATTTCATGTACTTTAGTTTCTAGGGTATGATTTTTAGGGCCAATGATTAAAATAGTGACATGTGGAATGTAGTACAATTTTGATCTACTAAACCATTCCATAATCAGGGCATCATGGGACGGTTGTCATAACTTTATCTTGAATAATCCAATGTCAGTATAAGTGGTGGTGTTGGAAACGAAACACAGAGGACTATCATGAGATGAAATTTCAGACCTTGGGAATATGAAATCATAGATATAAAAAAATTTCAATGTCAAGATCAGTAAGCTAAAAATAAAGCTCTAAAATGTGTGTATTTTAAAATTTGGATAAGGTTTGCTTGAAAATTTTATTTTAAGTGATTCAAATGGCATAATTAAGAAAAAAGATAATTTATGGGTTCCAAAATTCCTCCCAAACAAAAACAATATACACCCATTAAGTCCTCATAAATCTCTAATATGATGCATGAAGAAGAATAAATGCAACATCGTATATCAAAATTATGGGACAAAGTGCAATAAATTTCACTCTCATAAAGAGAAACCAAATATTTACTAGAAGTGATGATGAAGGGCTTAAAGGTGACATAAAATTACACATAAAAATTTACATGGATTGTTTAGAAGGGGACATGGATGATTTGAAAGGGAATATGGAAGGTTTAAAATATGACATGGAAGGTTTGAAAAAGTTGCTAGAAGAAAGAATTCATAATGGTGAGAAGATAGTCCATGAAACTCATGATTAAAACAAAAGGAATGTGAATCATGATGATAAATACTCCAACTTTCGATTGAGGACCAACGACATCCAAAATATTTATATGAGAAAGTTTTACGACAAGGATCTGGTAACATGGAGAAATTATTTGATATAAATTATGTGCAAGACACAAAAAAGGTACACATTGCATCTTTATATTTACAACTTAATTATTTTGTGTGTAATTTATTACTTTGTTCCCATAAATCACTTGTCACTTGGAAAAATTTTATGGAGGAATTTATAGCACATTATGAGGATACATATAGAACCTTCTTTATCCAACTCATAAATATCAAAAAAAAGGTTTAGTTGTGAAGCACGTAGAGGACCTCTAAAGAGTGAATATCAAGGTAATTGATATTCTAGAGGACCATTTGATTGATTTCTTATTAGGGACTTTAAAGGATAACAGCCAAAAATAGGTTTTCCCTTGGGAACCTAAGTCATTGGAGAATTCATTTAGGGTGACAAGAAAATATGAAAGAAAATTTATGGCAACAAGGAATTCTACCACTCATAACTAAAAATATGGAAGTGTTTTCACTCCTAGAATCCCACAACCGACAAGGTGGACACCACAAAACCTAGAGGAAAAAGGAGAAAAGGGCTTTGTTATAGTTGTGAGAGCACATTTACTAGATCTCATAAGTGTGTTGAGAAGAAATTATTTTACATCGATAGGGAAGAGGAGGAATAAAAGGAACAAGAAATAGAAAAATAAGAAGATATATACCAAGAACCAACAACAAGGTTTGAAAAGGATGAAATGAATCCAACCATATCTTGTAATGCATTGGTAATAATTACTAACCTTAAAACTCTCAAGATGGAAATATATATAAAGAAGAAAAAGGTAATATTGTTGATTGGTTTAGGTGGTGCCCATAATTTTATTCATTGTAAGATAACCAAGGATTTGAATTTCTTCCTATATCCAACACCAAAGTTTCAAGTGATGGATGAAAATGGAGGAAATATACATTTATCAAGGAAGTACCATAACATCAATCTAACCATGGGGTAGTATTTATTGAATATTCCAATGATTTCCATTCCAATGGGTGGTGCTGATATTATATTAGGATTTCAATGGTTATAATATTTGAGGATGATATATTTTATTTTTCAAGAAAATTTCTTGAATTTTTTGTTGGGAAGAAAAGGAAATTGAATTATGGGGTTCGCAGGGAAACCTAGGAAGACAATTAGCTATAATGGCATGACAAATATTTTGAATAAGGAAAAATAATGGGTAATTGTGCAATTATGCTCCCTAGAGGTTCAAACATCTAAGTAATCCATTTATCAATATATCCAAAGAGTCTCTGAAAATCATTCCACGATATTTGAGACTCCCAAAGGTCTCCCACCTATTTGTAATCATGATCATGTGATTCACTTGATTCGTGGAAGTGTTCCTCCAAAACTCAGAACTTACAAATATGTCTATGCCTATAAGATGTAAATTAAATTTTTGGTTGTTGAAATTCTAGAGGAAGGTATAATTCAACCTATCCAAAGTTATTTCTCTTCTCCAATTGTACTGGTGCAAAAGAATGATGCATCATGGCATATTTTAATAGATTATACAGAGCTTAACAAGCTCAATATTAAAGATAAATTTCCCATTCCTTTCATTCATGAATTGTTGGATGAACTACATGGAGTAATTTATTTCACCAAGCTAGATCCTCATTATGGATATCATAAAATTAGAACGAAAATAAAAGACATTATGAAAACAACATGTGTAACACATGAAGCTCATTATAAATTTTTGGTCATGTATTTTGGTCTTACTATTGCGCCTTCCACATTTCAATGTATGATAAATTCCATTTTCAAACCCTTACTTAGAAAATTTGTGTTAATATTTTTTTTTATTATATACTAATCTACAACAATTCTTGGAAACATCATGCTCAACATGTTGACATGGTGTTGAATCTACTGGACAACAAAAAATTATATGAAAAACCCTCCAAATGATTCTGTGGGGTATAAGAAGTGGAATATTTGGGTCATACTATATCTCATGAGGGGTTAAGGTATACCATGACAAAATAAAATACATAAAGGAATGGAAAATCCCCTCAACCATAAGGCATATTCTAGTATTTATAGGGTTTAAATGGTATTATCACAAATTTTTTAGGAATTATGGGAAAATAATAGCACCGCTAACAACATTTTTGAAGAAACGTTTTTTTTTGGACTCCATAAGAAACTAAGGAATTTGAACATCTTAAAGAGGCAATGTGTTGAGTTGTGGTCTTAGCTACACCATACTTCACTAAAACATTTATTGTGGAATGTGATGCCTTAGGAAATGGAATTCTTACTATTTTAATGCGAGAAGGAAGACTCATTACTTTTGAAATTTTTCCAATCAAGGGAAAGTATTTAAAAAAACTTATTTATGAGAATAAAATGTTGTAAATACTACATTCTCTGAAGAAACGGTGTCCTTATCTAATGGGAAGAGACTTCAAGGTAAAAACATATCATGATAGTCTTAAATACTTCTTCAAAAAAAGATAATATTCAAAAGAGAAGCAAAAATTGTTCACAAAGAGTGCACTATCTCATCCTTTCAAAGTCATTATAGTCGCTACAATGTTTTTGGAAACAATTCAAAAGCTACATGGAAACCCAAAGATTATTGTATGTAATTTTTATTGGAAATTTTTAGACAAAATTATTTTCTTGTCTTCATACTCAATTAACTCATAGCTCATCTTATCGTCCTCAATTTGATGGGAAAACTAAGATAGTTAACAAATTTTTGGAAGCAGATATTCATTTCTTTGTATCTGATAAAAAAAATGAAAATGGTCAAGTGGTTACCACTGGTAGAATGATAGTATAACAATATCTTCCATACCACAACAAAAATGACCCTATTTATGGTGCTTTATGGATATCATCCACCATCCATCACATCATACATAAGAGACAACTCTAAGGTTAAAGCATTGTAATATGATATCGAGCATCAAAAATGAGTTCTCCAACTCTAAAAGGATATTCTGACTCTAACAAAGGATCAAATGGAATAACGGGCTGATAAAAATCACAGTGAAGTAATTTTTGATGTGGGTGATTTGGTATTTTTACAACTATATTCACAAGCTCCTAGTTCAAACTATATTTCTAGAACATGAAGAGGAAAGAAAAATCATCTTGGAACCTAAAACAATTACAGAAACAAGAAACTGATATGTATGAAATAGATCAATTTTAGATTATATAATTAACTAGAAGAACTTACCTACTAAATATTCAACATGGGAGTATGAATGTTTGATATAGAAGCATTCATAAGTACTCAAGCATTGAGGAAAATAATTTTTTGAATGAGAGGGGAATTTTATGTCCCTATAATACTAGTATAGCCCTCGTATTTCTACTATTGTACCTGATAGAACATCCATATTATTATTTTCATGCCCCATAGAAACCTAGTATCATTATTATTGAGCCCTTACACTATTAGTGTTATTGAAACCCTATTTATATATAGACCCTTTAAACTCCTATATATACCAACTAGGTCTTGTCATTTGAATCACCCATGAATTGTTGATTTATGTGATGTAAATGGAGGTTTCCCCCTCGAAGTGGCTAATTATCTAGTCATTGTTTTATATTTTTTTTTATTTTTTTCTTATTTCAGATCTGGTTACATAACAAGCCTAGTGGTGGTCTACTCGACCCTCTCCAGGAATTTTTGTGGTTAATGTGACGATGAAGAAAAATCATAAGTGTTTCAAGAGAAATCAAGTAGAAAGGAACTTAGTCCTTATCAAGGAGGTGTAGCTGAATGAGATTAGGAAGATGGAAAAATATGTGATATTTGGTTGTTTGACTACAAAATGCATTATTGTCTGGTAGCTAAGGAGTTGGATGCAATAAAACATCGCACAAATACTTGGATAAAACATGCAATGTATGATTCTTGCATAGGGGTTGGATGTCCTAGATTGGTAGGTCAGGGCATGATGCTTTGAAACTTCTTTGGGGAACATAATTTAATGGATTGCAGGCCTTATTTCGAAAATTTTAGAGACTTGAGTTTGATGCATGCAGTAAAAATATGGAGTTCATCCTAGTTTGGGTCAATATTCCTAGTCTTCCCTTGGTTCTCTAAACGATGGATGAGTTTAAGAAAATTAGTAATAAATTTTGGTTCTTCTTTAAAGAAAATGGTTCCTTCCAAACTACATGATACATGTGCATGGTTTAGATATTGGTCATATTGAGCTTGGATATGGGATTAGTAGACATCATAACAATAACCTTTGATGATAATATATAAAACAATTGTTGGACTATTAGGATGTGCTCTTTGGAGGAAACTTCTACCACTGTTATGATAATCTAGGCCTGATTTCCCAATGGCAAAAAAGAATAAAAAATGGGTTAAAAGGTCATATTTGGCCCCTACTGGCCCCTCTATATTGTATTCTAGAGATTAGCTAAAGGTGGAAGATAGATTAAAATATGTTGCTATATCTATGGATGCAGTGGCTGCATGCATTATTTTGGAGCTTGGTCCCACGTTAAGTATCATCTCTCAAGGGTATGTCCTCTGATCCTCAAAATTTTCCTCATTTTCCTATTACTGAAAATCCTTATAGAAAAAATATGTGATTTATTGGGTAGTACCCTCTCTTATTGCACCTATTTTTCCATCTCCCACCCACTTACCTCAGAACGGCTCCCCCTCTCCCTCTACTCTCCTTGTTGATCATAATAACTAACTCATTATTTCGCCTCACCATATCCCTCACAATATTCCCTAATAAAACAATTGGTGTAATCTAAGGCTCTTTTACAAGCTTACCTTGAGTTTGGTCTTTTCGAACGTCTTGCAGGAATTCGTTTCCTTATTCAGTGGTTTAAGAACTCTAGCCCATACAAGCTATAAAAAATGGGGCTAGAGTTGAAAGTATTTCTTATATTATGCTCAGAAATTTGCATAAGTAGAAATGATAGATAAGAAGACAATTATATTTTGATGGGGCACTTAGATAATTGTCCCTATGATTGGGTGCCTAATGAAATTTTTATCTAATAACTACCAAGGATTATTCATCCCTACCGTGAAAATGGACTTTATGCGACTCATTGAAAAAAATTCACTACATGTTTTTTTACTTCAAGAAAACATGATGGATGGATCTCAAGCGCTTTTCCTCCTATCCACCCTTTTCCCATGCTGGTATATTTTGGACCTAGAGATGGACAAGAGGTTTTGAGTTCTTCTTTCTTGCTCAAAGAAAGTATAATTCACAATTTAGTGAGCTTGGTCATCCAAAAATTCTTTAAATCTTGATTTATTCTCTCTGGACATGGACTACCAATTATCAAATTTAATTATATATGGGCCCTATCAGGACAAGGATCCATTTTGGGAAAATATTTTCTCTCTTCCTAACCTCCTTTCTAATCTTTTAATCCTTCGCAGGGATCTAAATTTATCCCTTAGGAAAATGGGTGTTTAGGGCCCTCCTACCAAGGTTGACCCCTTGAATTTTTTCTATGGTTGACATATTAAAAATATTCTTCTTACATGGAAAAATAATTAGGCCACAGACGAAATTATTTCTGATAGGCTTGATCAATTTTCTCATTTTCCAAGGATGGGTAGATGTGAGCTTCAGATAGTGACACTTGGTTGATTTTGGTTGAAGCTCAAACCACCCTCCTATTCTCCTCGAATTTTTTTAGGCTCTATCAAATCCTTATATTGCATTAAGATTAAACCCCATTGACTTGAGTAGCCTTATTTCCTACAAGTCATAATAAATGTATGGATCCCTCTCTGAAAATGATAGAGAATCTCCCCTATATAATTTCAATCAAATATTAAAATGGCAGAGGAAGCTACGATCACCTAGGGAAAAAAATGTAATTCTAAATTGAAATATCCAAATGATGTAGAAGCTATGCTTAGGGCCCTTCTAGAACAAGAGGGACTTTGAATGCTAAAAAAACACTAGCTTTAGGAAGTAAAATCTATGGAATCTCATATGAGAAAAATATCTTTGGATAAGGAGGAAGGGTGGAGGATGAAAAGAAGAGCCCTCTAGCTTCAACCAAGGGATTAGAACAATAAATTATTCCACCACTTTTCAAATCATAGGGCATCCATCAATAAAACCAATTTTATACACGAGGATGGTTCCCAATGTTTCACCTTTCAGGAGGTTTCACAGGAAGGTACTAGTTATTTTGGGAATCTCTAAAAAAGGGGTGGAAAAGAAAATTTCAATCATATTCTGAGAGAGACAACATATTTTCCTTATTTTGTTGATGATTAAGAAAATGAGGCTATGATGCAGGAAGTTTCCATGGAAGAGAATAAATCCACCCTCCATATATTCGAGAAAGGAAAAAGATCTAGGTTGGATGGGCTGCTTATAACTTTATACATTGGCTACTTCAAATTTATTGTAAAGGATCTCCTTGAAGTGGTGTAACATTATAGATCCAAAGTGAACATTTTACCTCCTTTCAATAGTACTTTCATTTCCCTTAACCCCAAGTTGCATAACCCCTCCTCATTTGATGAGTTTAGGCCTATCTCAATTTGAAACCCTATATGAAAAATGATTGCTAAAATCATATCCCAATGCCTAAATACAATTCTTTTAAATAATATATCCCTTGAAAACTTTCAGTTCCACGGGGGTCGCTAGATAGATGCAATCAGTCAATATCAAGAGGGACTCTACAGTATTCATAGGGATAATCTTCAAGTGGTTGTTTAAAAATTTGACTCATATAAGGCCTTTGATTGGGTAAATTGGTTATATATAAGACTTCTTCTACTACATTTAGCCTTTCACCACTCATATATAACTTGGATCCTTTTTTGTATCTCTTTAGCCTCTTTTTTCACTCCTTTTCAATGGAATATCTTACGCGTTTTTTAATGAAAACCGTGTAACGAGACAAGGCTTTCCTCTTTCCCCTTTACTCTTCTTGTTGGTGGAAGAATGTGTCAGTCAAATTCTAAAGCGTTCTCTTTCTCATATCCTCTTTAGAGGCATATCTCTATGAAATCAATGCACTATTTCAAATATTATTTTTGTGGATGATATTATCATCCTTTATGAAGGACCATTTAGAGTTTTGGATGCCTTAAACTTAGCTGGCACTACTTTTAGTGAGGCTATAGGAATGGTAATTATAATATCAAATCCTCCATTTCCTTCTGGGGTATGGAAGAACATTAAAAACTGAAATGCACAACACTTTTGAATTATTAGGTTGAGGATATATCAAATGGTTTGAAATTCTTGAGTTTTAGTTTAAGGAAAAATAACTATTTAAAATAGGGATAGGTCTAGATGAGAGAAAAAATTAAAAAATAAATATTTTTCTAGTGCTTCTCATGGCTCTCATGAGTTGGGAAGCTCGCTCTCATAAAAGTAGTTATCGAAGTAATTCAAGTTATTTGGGCCAGTATAGCTTGGATTCCAAAAGGAGTTTTCAAGAAAATCATGAAGCTTTTCCTTTAGTTCCTCTGGCATAGGATGGAGAAAATAGCTATTTGCATTGACAACCTAGAAATATGTTACTCTTCCAAAATCCGTGAGTGATTGGGGAATTAAACTCTAAATTAGTTCACCTATGCTCTAGAAGCGAAGAGTGGATAAAAACTCATACAACGCCAAGGATTGTGAGTGCAATAAATTTCTCACAAATACATTCATCCCAGCTCCATATATACGAATGATAAAAAAATGCACCTACTTATGTAATACATTTTATTTCAGGTTTATTTTCACACTAACAAAGAAACAACCCCTTGAGCGAAAATAAACTCTTCAACAACTTGTCACGATGTTTGGTTAAAATAAATATTAGTAGATATTTAGTATAAATGGAATGAAACACCTCCTATATAATATGATAATACTTAAGAAATTTCATTATAAAAAAAACCATGTATTTAGCCCCAGAAAAATTGAAATGAGATATCATTATTTTAACAAAATGGTGATTTCTTTTCTTTTTTTATAATTTTAAAGGGCATGGAAGATATCTTCACAAAGCCATTAGCTAAGGATAGTGATGAATTTAAAAGATAGAACTCATGAATTGTAGTTATTAAAGCATAAAAGGGTATAAATTACGGGGAGTGTTGAACCAAAGTGTAACTTCTACCACCTAACTTTGTACAAACACTAGCTTAGTTTATTATAGTTGTTATATCTCTTTTGTCTTTTATTTTTAAATTGGAGCAGTATATATACATCCAGTGGATGACCTAAGCTTATTTGGTTAGTTCTTCTATATTTTTAATGTTTTTTTTATAATGAAATGAATCAATTATTTGGTTATTCTATTTTCTAATTTTTTTGTTATTTTTTTTTAATATTATATAAATTTATAAGATGGATAAATAAATATATTGTAGCATTTCAATATTAATATGATATTACACTACAATAATATCTCTTTAAAGTTATATTGTAAAACAATATTTTAATTGAAAAAAAAAATATTATTTATTTAAATTAAAATACATATTTATTTATAAAATTAATTGTTTTATAATTTGGAGATACGTTAATAATAATCAAAATTCAAATGACATAAAAATCAAATTAAAGTGATTTTTGTAGATAGCATAAATATTAGAAAGGCATTCAAAAAACAGAAAATGTAGAATTCATAAAATATTAAACTGAAATGAATTCAGCTCACTCCCCACACTAAGATTCAACAATAGACTAACATGTGGAACCTTCTCACTACTATAAAAAGGATAATTTGAAGGTATTTATTGGATTTATCTTGATTGAGTAGTTATAACTTTGGGATTTCTTAATCGATACTTATAATTAAATAAATTAATTGTGATATATATATATTTTTAAATTGGGATTCATTTTTAATATTACAATTTATTTGATAGTAAATGTAATAAAAATATTTATTTTTACTTTGAAAGCCATAAATGAAATATTTGGAGATCTATATTCTATATAGACTATAAGAGATATATAAAATAAATATTATATTTTGCCTTGTAAGTATTTCAATATACTAGTTTAAATTTTCATGTTAATTAACCTATTTCAATATAAGAAGTATATTTATTATTCAAAATAAAATATTTCAATAGTTTAGAGAAAGAAATAATTAAAAGTAAATAATTCTAGATTCTTTCATAATAAGAGAAAATACACCATTCATTCAATTTATAATATAAAACGGGTGTGTGGGATTCAAAAAATATTAATAATATTCACTATAGGTTATAAATAAAATATTTTACTCTGAAAAGTTAAATAATATTGGGATGTATTTAAAAATATATTAATAAAATCATAATAATTTTACACATACAATATCGTTTATAAATGAAATATGTCACTATCCATAATAAGTAGAATATTTCAATGTTAACTATTCATATGGTATATTTTTTGGGTTTTTTTTTAGTTTTTTTCCTTTCTAAATATAGCAGACATTTGTTGGAATTATGTATTTAAATGTGCTGTATATTTATCTATCATTTATTCATTAAAAAATGCAGTTTAAACAATGAAAAGTTACACATGATGTTTGTCTGCATGTATAAGCATTGTAACTATTTGTTCATTCATAAATGTAATTTAAACAATGAGAGCTACATATAGTCTCCCTATATATGTGTGCATAGAGAAGTGCATATTTATAAATTCCAAGAGGGATTAAACCTTATTTTCAAGTTTTTCTCTCTAAAAAAAATTGCATATCAAGAGATTTCATCCCTCTACTCTTGTTAAATCGGTAATTAAAATGTATTTATATTAATATGAGTAAACTTACAATATATATTTTTTAATTTTATTAACATAAATAAAATGTTAATTAAGTTTATTTTAAAAATACATTAGGGAAATTTTGAGGTATAAAATGGGCCTTCTAAGGAAATAATAAAATAATAGTTGAACCAATAAAATAATATTTATGAATTTGCAATTTATTTTTTGCACCAAAATTCATCTAACCATAGTTAAATTCAATTCAAAAATTGTACCAAAATAAAATTAATAAAAAATTGTGTTGATATGATTATAAATAAGAATAAGCTTTTCAAGAAAAAGGCGTTATCATTGAAAAACTAATACATTTGTCCTTTGTACTTAAATAACTTAAAATAAAATATAAATATAAATTTATAAATTCTAATTATATTATATGTTATTAATTAAAATTTATATTATTTAAATTGTATAATAACATGTAATTAATATACTATATAAAAATAATATAATATAATATAACAAAGGTATAGGAATATGTATTGTTTCTCTCAAGAAATATGAAATAACAATAATATTATTTTATTCAAAAAGTGTGAAATCACATTTATCATGAGTACTTTACTTTGAATTTAAAAATGCTTAGAGCACTACCAGGGTTAACCATGAATTTTTATCCACCATTGAGAATGTGACAAATAAGTACCTTTAACTCAAGAAATGCCACCTCAACCATTAGGGATGACGTCACCCCATAAAATGCAATTGATTCTGATAAAGTTAATTTCGATTGTACATTTTCCTTAGGAGGCCCATTTTAGACCTCAAAATTCCCCTAATGATTGTGATATTCCCTACAAAAATTGATCTGGATTTATGCAGGAACGCAATAAAATAAACATATAGCCATAAATACAAACATTCAGCGGAAATAACACTTCATTTCATTAATATCAAAGAACTGAATTTTGTTACCGACATAATGGAAATAAACTAGTCAGGGCACTCGTAGGTTATCTCTGAGAAGAGATGAGGCGGCTACAAGCCTCTGAACTTTATATTACAATGAGACTCAAAGGCCTATATATTATTGAGAAACAATGGAAAAACCTAAACATCCAAAATCCTAACCCTAGGAGATGAAATGCTAGAATATGGAGCATGTCGAGGTAAATTGGTACATCAATTACCTGGGGTCATAACTTTGGCATATTATCTTCATTTGACACATATGATACATCGTTAGAAAGATCTATCCGAGGACTACAACTGCTAACCATGAATTTAGATTTCAGATTTGAATCATATTATAAAAGATGCCCAAAAAACGTCGTTTAGGGCCTCAAAACGGTTCCGAAAGTTTAAGACACTAAAAACTACTAAAAATAATAAATTGTGCCGAAACTGAAAAATTGCAAGAGACAATAATAAGACCCCAAGTGAAATAGGCAAATGGCCACCATCCACCTAAATCAAAAATTGAATTTTAATAATTAATAATTAAACTCATAACTTGAATAATAAATCCCTATATAATATCTTTAATTCATCTCCTTTACCACATGAAAATATTTTCATGTGACGTTATTTCAAAATTATTTTGACATGCACTTGAACGCATTTAACCATTTCAACTACTCCATAAAAACGTACATATTTACAAAGTTTTACATATATTTTATAATATAATCGAAATATTGAAATTTTAGCCATTGACATTGGGTTTTAGTTATTTATTTAATACAAAACCATAAAGTAACCCTATGTGTTCATCTCATTTTAAATCCAATGATATGTAATATAATAAACTATTATCACTTTAATGAAGCACAGAAATGTGGTCGCTTTCAAATTCAACCTCGTTGAAAGGACGTCATTTTCTTCAAACACAATGATCATTGATCTAATAATTTATTATGTACCAAAGTTGATCCACAATTTCCGGCTGTGGCAGGAATGGTAGAGAAATTTTCGCTTTGAAATTCAATGATACCGTTTTCAAAGACAATGATTTGCAATATAATGTTACACTTCATTGTTATTCTATATTTTTATTGTCATTTCTTGATAAGGTTTGTGCAGCAAAGATGACTTCCGTTTGGTACAATTTTCCTTCTTCGTTGCAGCTGTCAAAACCAGCCCGCCCAATGATATCTGTACTAATGATTCTTCGGTTTTGCGTCACCTTTCAAACACGTAGCCCATCAACCCTACTTTACTCCCCCTGCTGTTCCATTTTGACCATTGGAATCTGGCATTTCCAAGCGATAGATTATACGGAGATACTCGTACCAGCTGGCCTCCGTAGTTTCAGAATCTTATAACTGAAATGATTATTTAATAACATGTTCCGAAAAGGCCACTAGACTAGAAATCCGCAAATTTCCGAGTATTGCTTCCTGTACTGACAATTTTAATAACCAACAAAGTTTATCTATATTTCCATCTCCACGACACCGAGGTCCCTTTCAACCTGCAGTCAAATAAATTCGATGGAAATCCGTCGCTATGGACCGCATGGATCAGTTGGTTTATTTTTTGAGCATTAATGATCATGGTCGTGATATTCTATGAAAGTCGTCCTAATCACGAACTGGATCTCTCGAGTATGACAACGGGTCTTTTCTACTTTTTGGTCGGGCGAACAAGGTCGAGGAAGTCCCATATGTTTTCTTTCACATGAAAATTAGGTGAAATTATTATAAACAGGTTGCAACCTAATATTCATAAAATCTTGTAATTTGGCATCAGAAGTTCAAAACGGCTCTGAGCCTTTCAATTTCATGATAACACATCAATATTAATCAATGACAGCAGATATTATTAAAACCAAACCAACATTAATCAATGAAATTATTAAAACCAAACTAATATTAATCAATCACAACGGATATTATTGAAATTATTTATATGGATGGAATTCAAATTCTTTTTAATGAGTAGACAACTAAAAAATCAGATATTATTGAAATTATTTATATTGATGGAATTCAAATTCTTCTTAATGAATAGACAACTAAAAAATATATTTCATATAAGTTATACTAGCACAATCACATTTACCAATGTGGTTGATATATAGCAATAGACTTATATGAAATAAATTTACAACAACATTCACCAATGTGGTTGATATGTGCCAATAGGCCTATATCAACTACTCACCACATATATTTCACACCGAAATAAATATTATATATTTATGATTAAAATTACCAAAACATTTTATATATTAACTTATAATATATTAATAATATTAATTATATACATACTATATATTAACTTCAAATATATATATATATATATATATATATATATATATATAGAAAAAACCCAAGGGAAAAATATTACTCAAACAAAATAGTATTAGAAATAAAAATTATTAATAAAATGAAGTGATTAATAAAGTCCAAGGATCAATAAAATTAATAAAAAAATACTCAAGTTGAATAAATTAATAAACACTAGTAAGTAACTGAAGGGATTATTTATATTATAAACCAAAAGAACTAATAAACCCAAGGGTTTAATATTATAAACCAAAGGAATTGGTGAACCTAAGGGAAAAATATTGCCCAACAAAATAGTATTAGAAATAAAAATTATTAATAAACTCAAGTGATTAATAAAGCTGAAGGATCATTAAAATTAATAAAAAAATATAAAAGCAAAAGAAATTAATAAACACTAATAATTGACCCAACGTATAATTAGTATTATAAGTCAAAAGAACTAATAACCCAAGGGTTTAATATTAGAAACCAAATGATTTGGTGAACTCAAAGGAAAAATGTTAATAACCTAAAGGACCAATAAGACGAAGGATCAATAAAATTAGTAAAAAAAATACTCAAATTGAAGAAAGTAATAAACACTAATAATTAACCCAAGGGATTATTCATATTATAAACCAAAGAAATAATAAACCCAAGGGTTTAATATTATAAACCAAAGGAATTGGTGAACCCAAGGGAAAAATATTACCCAGCAAAATAGTATTAGATATAAAAATTATTAATAAACTTAAGTGATTAATAAAGTCGAAGGATCAATAAAATTAATAAAAAATATATATATAAATCAAATAAATTAATAAACACTAATAATTAATCCAACGTATTATTCATATTATAAACCAAAAGAACTAATAATCCAAGGGTTTAATATTAGAAACCAAAGGAATTGGTGAACCCAAGAGAAAAATATTAATAACCTAAGGGAGTAATAAGGCGAAGGATCAAAAAAATTAATAAAAAAATACTCAAGTTGAAGAAATTAATGAACACTAATAATTAACCCAAGGGATTATTGATATTATAAATCAAAAGAACTAATAAACCCAAGGGTCTAATATAAAAAACCAAAGGAATTGGTGAACCCAAGGGAAAAATATTACCCAACAAAATAGTATTAAAAATAAAAATTATTAATCAACCCAAGTGATTAATAAAGTCAAAGGATCACTAGAATTAATAAAAAAGATATAAAAACCAAGGAAATTAATAAACACTAATAATTAACCCAACGTATTATTCATATTATAAATCAAAAGAACTAATAACCCAACGGTTTAATATTAGAAACCAAAGGAATTGGTGAACTCAAGGGAAAAATATTAATAACCTGAGAGACCAATAAGACAAAGGATCAATAAAATTAATAAAAAAATACTCAATTTGAAGAAATTAATAAACACTAATATTTAACCCAAGGGATTATTCATATTATAAACCAAAAGAACTAATAGACCCAAGGGTTTAATATTATGACCCAAGGAATTGGTGAACCCAAGGGAAAAATATTACCCAAAAAAATATTATTAGAAATAAAAATTATTAATAAACTCAACTGATTAATAAAGTCGAAGGATCAATAAAATTGATAAAAAAAATATAAAAACCAAAGAAATTAATAAACACTAATAATTAACCCAACGTATTATTCATATTATAAACCAAAAGAACTAATAACCCAAGGGTTTAATATTAGAAGCCAAAGGAATTGGTGAACCCAAGGGAAAAATATTAATAACCCAAGGGACCAGTAAGGTGAAGGATCAATAAAATTAATAAAAAAATACTCAAGTTGAAGAAATTAATAAACACTAATAATTAACCCAAGAGATTATTGATATTATAAACCAAAAGAACCAATAAACCCAAGGGTTTAATATTAAAAACCAAAAGAATTGGTGAACCCAAGGGAAAAATATTACCCAACAAAATAGTATTAGAAATAAAAATTATTAATAAACTCAAGTAATTAATAAAGTCAAAGGATCAATAAAATTAATAAAAAAAATATAAAAACCAAAGAAATTAATAAACACTATTAATTAACCCAACCTATTATTCATATTATAATAACCTAAGGGACCAATAAAGCGAAGGATCAATAAAATTGATAAAAAAAATACTCAAGTTGAAGAAATTAATAAACACTAATAATTAACCCAAGAGATTATTCATATTATAAACCAAAAGAACTAATAAACCCAAGGGTTTAATATTATAAACTAAAGTAATTGGTGAACTAAAGGGAAAAATATTACCCAACAAAATAGTATTAGAAATAAAAATTATTAATAAACTCAAGTGATTAATAAAGTCGAAGGATCAATAAAACTAATAAAAAAATTATAAAAACCAAAGAAATTAATAAACAATAATAATTAACCCAATGTATTATTCATATTATAAACCAAAAGAACCAATAACCCAAGGGTTGAATATTAGAAACTAAAGGAATTGGTGAACCCAAGGGAAAAATATTAATAACCTAAGGGACCAATAACGCGAAGGATCAATAAAATTAATAAAAAAATACTCAAGTTGAAGAAATTAATAAACACTAATAATTAACCCAAGAGATTATTTATATTATAAACCAAAAGAACTAATAAACCCAAGATTTAATATTATAAACCAAAGGAATTGGTGAACCCAAGGGAAAAATATTACCAAAAAAAATAGTATTAGAAATACAAATTATAATAAACTCAAGTGATTAATAAAGTCGAAGGATCAATAAAATTAATAAAAATATATATAAAACCAAAGAATTAATAAACACTAATAATTAACCCAACATATTATTCATATTATAAACCAAAAGAACTAATAACCCAAGGGTTTAATATTAGAAACCAAAGGAATTGGTGAACCCAAATGAAACACATTAATAACGTAAGAGACCAATAAGGCGAAGGGAACAATATTAAAAACGCAATAGATTAATAAAGAATACGACCCAATATTTTAAATAGAGAGGAATTTTAAAGTCACATGATTATTATTATGATAAATCGCGAGTGATCAATCAACCTTACTGATTGTTAATATTATAAACCGATTGAATTAATAAATTAAAGAGATATTAAATTCGGCCATCACTGAAACAAAAAATATAACATTGAAATTAACATAGTTTAAATCCAAAACCTAATAATTTAATAAACGATATTATTTAATATCTTAAACTCAAGAGATTAATAAACCCGAGGGAATATTAATAATATAAACCAAAAGGAATAATAAACCCAAGAGTTTAATATTATAAACCAAAGGAATTGGTGAACCCAACGAAAAATTATTAAAAACATAAGTTATCAATAAGGCCAAGGAATCAATATTAAAAACACAAGAGAGTAAGAAACCCTAAGAATAAATATTTTAAATTCAGAAACCTAAGAAATTAATAAACCATAAGAATCAATATTTTAAAATCAACTAATTAATAAACACGGGGGATTATTAATATTATAAACCAAAAAAACTAATAAACCCAAGGGTTTAATATTCTAAACCAAAGGAATCGGGGAAACCAAGGGAAAAATATTAAGACATAAGAGATCAACAAGGCCAATGGATACGTATAAAAAACAAAAAAAATAGTAAAGGCTAGGAATAAATATTTTAGATACAAATGAATGAGAAACTCACATGATTAATAAAGAGATTAAAAAATCTTAGGAATTAATATTTTAAATAAAAATCATTGATAAAGTCACATGATTATTAATATTATAAACTGAGGGGAATAAACATAGTTTACCATGCTTGATTTAAACATTGAGAGAATTATTGTCACAATGTGACGTTGGACCAACTATGATCGTGGTTGGCCATGGGCGATTTCCATATTGAGAAAATATTTTTCAGAATGTGACATTTGATCATGGATGAAATTGATCGACTAAGGCTAATGATAATTAACAATGGTCATAATGTGATATTGGACAATGCATTAGTATTAAACTCTAGGACTAATATTTTAACCCCAATATTTGGATTTAATAAACTGAAGGGAATAATATTACGAACTGAAAGAATCTGAAAAATTAAAGAATAAATAAGGCCAAGGGATCAATATTAAAAACATAAGAGAGTAACAAACCCTAAGAATAAATATTTTAAATTCAAAAACCTAAAAAATTAATAAACCATAAGAATCAATATTAATTTTAAAATCAACTAATTATTAAACAGAAGGGATTATTAATATTATAAACCAAAAGAACTAATAAACCCAAGGGATTAATATTATAAACCAAAGGAATTGGGGAACCCAATGGAAAAATATTAAAAACATAAGAGATCAACAAGGCGAAGGGATACATATAAAAAACAAAAAAGATTAATAAAGGCTAGGAATAAATATTTTAAATGAAAATGAATGAGAACCTCACATGATTAATAAAGAGATTAATAAATCTCATGAATCAATTTTTAAAATAAAAATCATTGATAAAGTGAAATGATTATTAATATTATAAACCGAGGGGAATAAACATGGTTTACCATGCTTGAACAAAACATTGAGACAATTGTTGTCACACTGCGATGTTGGACCAACTATGACCATGGTCAACCATGGATGATTTTCATATTGAGACAATATTTTTCAGAATGTGACATTTGATCATGGATGAGATTGATCAACTATGGCTAACGTTAATTAACAATGGGTTCCCATGGTTTATTTTCATATTGAGTTAGTGTTTTTCATAATGTGAAATTGGACAATGCATTAGTATTAAACTCTAGGACTAATATTTAAACCCCAATATTTCGATTTAATAAACAAAAGGGAATAATATTACGAACCAAAAGAATCCGAAAAATTAAGGAATCAATGTTATAAACCCAATGGATCAACAAATAAATTGAAATATTAATATTATAAACAAAAAACATCAATAAAGCAAAGGGACTATTAATATTCTAAAAAAAGAACAAAAATAAACCGAAGGGATTATTAATATTATAAACCCAACAAATTAGTATTAGAAAAAAAAAATATTAATCAACTCAAGTGATTAATAAAGTCAAAGGATCAATAAAATTAATAAAAAAATACTCAAGTTGAAGAAATTAATAAACACTAATAATTACCCCAATGGATTATTCATATTATAAACCAAAATAACTAATAAACCCAAGGGCTTAATATTATAAACCAAAGGAATTGGGGAACCCAAGGGAAAAATATTAAAAACATAAGAGATCAACAAGGCCAAGGAATACATATGAAAAACAAAAAAGATTAGTAAAGGCTAGGAATAAATATTTTAAATGTAAATGAATGATAAACTCACATGATTAATAAAGAGATTAATAAATCTTAGGAATCAATTTTTTAAATAAAAATCATTGATAAAGTGAAATGATTATTAATATTATAAACTGAGGGGAAGAAACATGGTTTACCATGCTTGATTTAAACATTGTGATAATTGTTGTCACAATGCAACGTTGGACCAACTATGACCATGGTTGGCCATGGGTGATTTTCATATTGGGACAATATTTGTCAAAATGTCACATTTGATCATCGATGACATTGATCGACTATGGCTAATGCTAATTAACAATGGTTTTCCATGGTTGATTTTCATATTGAGTTAGTGTTTTTCATAATGTGAAATTGTACAATGCATTAGTATTAAACTATAGGAATAATATTTAAACCCCAATATTTCGATTTAATAAATAGAAGGGAGTAGTATTAGAAATCGAAAGAATCTGAAAAATTAAGGAATCAATGTTATAAACCCAATAGATCAACAAATACAGTGAAATATTAATATTATAAACATAAAACATCAATAAACCAAAGGGACTATTAATATTATAAAAAAATAACATCAATAAACCGAAGGGATTATTAATATTATAAACCCAACAAATTAGTATTAGAAACACAAATTATTAATAAACTCAGGTGATTAATAAAGTAGAAGGATCAATAAAATTAATAAAAAAATACCCAAGTTGAAGAAATTAATAAAAAATAATAATTAACCCAAGGGATTATCCATATTATGAACCAAAAGAACTAATAAACCCAAGGGTCTAATTTAAAAACCCAAGGGAAAAATATTAATAACCTAAGGGACCAATAAGGTGAAGGGAACAATATTAAAAACACAATAGCTTAATAAAGAATACGACCCAATATTTTAAATAGAGAGGAATTTTAAAGTCACATGATTATTATTATGATAAACCACAAGTGATCAATCAACCTTACTGATTGTTAATATTATAAACCGAATGAATTAATAAACTAAAGTGATATTCAATTCCGCCATCAGTGAAACCAAAAAAATAACATTGAAATTAACATATGTTTCTTGTTGTCTTTACATAAAGAAATCCCACTACAAAAATGGACTCAAAACTCTCCATCAAAGGTCATTTATCAAATAGCCTCGTCAAGAACACAACCAGACAGACCACAAAAGAAACACCAATTCAAATCAATAGGATAATGATCATGATACTTAACACTTTCCAACCAATCCCTTCTTGTTTTTCTCCCAGCCTCCCTCATGTGCACATGCAACAAGTATTTTACATGCATTTTCATTTCATCTAGCACAGGAAGATGCTCATCAATAAAAGCAGAATGGAAGCCATATTTTCTATCGAGATTGTTCCGAAGATAAGAAATAAAACTAATCAGTCTAGAAATATTTGCCACTGCTTGATTATAATAGATTCCATCATTATTGTCCACAACTGCATTTGAAAGGAAAAACGACAAAATAAAAATGAATACACAAAGAGATAGAAACATCTAGGCATATATATATATAATATTGTATATATACATATTTCATTAGTAAAACAATATAGCATAATTAGAAATATGATATTTGTATAGTTAAGAATCCTTGAGTGGATATAAGCATTATGATAAAATTAATAGAAAGAATAGAAACCCATTACAATACATAATGTGCAAATGAAACAGTATAATTAAAGGAGTGATAAGGGACCCTATTACAGTTAATTTAATCTTAAATCACAAATTTTTAAACTTAATGTTTAAATGAAAATATTAATAATGTTAGTAATTTAGATTAGTAATAAATTAATGTCAATGTATATATTAATTTTAGCTTAATATAATTAATAAACATATAAATATGTTGTCATTAACTAAACCACAACATATTTAGCAAACCATTGATAAATATTTTTAGAATGTTACAGATGTGACTTAATCTTGCTTGAAAATGATTTGCCTATAGAATCGGTTAGAAAGATATGTCTGAATGGTTTATTGTAAACAAAATAACAATAGCGACTTCAAAAAAGGATGTAAATTGAACAACATCAAAAACAATGTAAGAAATTGCTCATATATTACTATATTGGATCTCATGAATGTATTCATTTCATTAATACATGAAAATAATTATTATACTAAATGAAAATAGAGAGGAAAATAAAAACAATTAAAAAACATTCTATAAATATGTCACAATATTATTAGTTACATGTCACAGTGATATGGAATTCCATCTTGGTTTTTAATGATTGGCTCATATAACTGGTTTTTTATCTCTGAATGGTTGATTGTAAGAAAAATAACAATAACCACTTTCAAAAAAATAAGAAAATTAAACAACACGAAAAATGATGTAAACAACATTCCAAAATACTACTATGAATTTGATGAATGTATTCATCTCATTAATATATCAAAAGCATTATTATATTAAAATTAAATAAAGAGGACAATAAAAGAAATTAAAAAAAAAAATCTATAAAGAGCTAAAAGTATCAATAGTTGCATGTCATAACGATATGGACTTTAATCTCTCCTCTTCTTTCTTCCTAATTGTAACATATGCACTATTTTTCATCTTGGCATAATGCTGATAAGAGAAAGGTGGTGCAATGCGTAAAACATCTATTGATTTCACCCTTGATATGGTTGCGAAGGTCAGGCCTTGCTGTTTTTTATTCCTGATATCAATTGATGCTCGTTCTAAAGTCAAACCTTGTGACTTGTGAATTGTAAGATCCCATGCCATCTTTAAAGGAATTTTTTTTCGATTTCCTCTTATCACTAGTGTGATAGGTACAATGTTTGGATTTCTTGCATCAAACAAAATAACAACATACTTATAAAAAATAATAGTTTTGAACATTGGAAGCTCCGGTGGCTTAGAGTCAAGCATATAAAATATTTCCTACCCAAGTGCACCATTCACCAAACCAGCTTCAACCCACAAATTACATGCCAACATAACACGTTGGCCACGACACAACAAAACTTCACAGTCCAGTTGATCATCATCAACACCACTGATTTTTTAACGCCTTGAATTCACAGCAATACATTGTGCAATTGGAGAATTTAATGATTTCAACATATGCCTGTTAGGGAAGGAGACCAAATTATTTGTTGGAAACATGTGAACTGTTGCATTAAATAAATCCCTTTCTCTAGGATGCAACCTGATATCAGCCCATGACATAAGAAACTCCCAATCATCAAGAACAGGTTCTGCATTTCTTATGTTATTGAGGACTCTACAAAAACATGATTGTTTCTCATTATTCCCTTGTTGGAGAAATATTGTGTCAAGAGTGACAAAAATGTTGAATTTTTTCCACAAGACTTTCCTTGTTCTATTACCTGCATACAAAGGCTTATCTCTCACAGGAGGTAACTAGTCAAGGTCACCCACGAGGATGATGGATCTACCACCAAAAGGAAAATTATTTTTCTTTGGAAAGGCTTCTCGTAATCTATCATCTATTTGCATGAATAAAATTGATCCTAAAAAGCTCATTTCATTAGTCAATATATATCAAATATGCCTCATTTCTTCTTGGAATACTACCAATGATTGACCTTGTAGTGGTTTCATATCTTTAATTGGGATTTTGAGAGCAGAGTGTATTATTTTTGCATGTATATTAAAAGGAACTATTCCTATTAGGGCAAGAAGAAGCAAAGGACTTTTTCCATTACTTGACAGATTAGAAAGAGCTTCAGAAATACAATGGATAAGGAAAGACTTTCCGGTGCCTGCAGTGCCCTGAAAAATTATAAGAAGAGCTTCACGAATCTCATATTCAGCAAAATTCCTTAAAACAATTTCAAAAGCAAGTCATGTTTTTTCTTCCAATGAATCTGGAGAGGCAAATGTTGTATTTGAAAGGTCAACAATATCACCCCTTGATATTCCATTCCTTATAAAATTAATAGCTTCTTCAGCCACATTATCAGAAATAGTTGTACTTTTCTAGTCAAAGGATATATCAAAATCCCTTTGACCAAGGGTGTGAAGATCAGAAACATTGACATTACTAGGTGGGACCAAGAGAGATAAAAGTTTCCACTCTTGAAAATCAACTTCAAGATTCATTTCCTGGTTAGAAAAATCACCATCTTCTCCATCTTCATTATTTTCAACAATTGATGGATTTTGATCAACATGTCATGCTCGATATCATAAATTCCTCCAATTTCCAATAATAATTTCAACTGAAAGCCCAATATCTGCAGAAATGTCACAAAGTGGCTTGTACAAGAGAAATTATGTCCATAAAAAGGTTTTAAACTCCTCTGAACCTTCACTAGGAATAGAATAAAACCGTGGCCAGACCCAAACAATCGCATGAACATCTCTAGGCTTCCAGGGATCCTTTTTATGCTTGCTATGAAATTTCAAATATCTTGCTATTTCTATCAAAGATAGATGTTCAAGGAAAAAGGGCCTCTTCTGATAATGTTGAACAAAAGTATTTTCAGATGCACATTGCATGCTGTCCCTTGATATTTTCCTAAAAACATTTCTTCCAAAATTTAATGAAACGAATTTTCGACTACGAACAACAAGAGGTAGCTTAAGAAACATATGGCATGTTTCTTGTGCTCCAATATCACGTTCAACAATTTTTTCTGCAAGAAGCCTTCTGTAAGCACATAAAGCATGATCCTCAGAGGCAATAGAATTTGAGATTCTAGTTAACATATCATGATAACTTTCAGACCTTTTCTCTGCTTTTGATGCATAATTAGCAATATATTTCAGGACAACATGCTAAGAAAACACTGGTTGGCAATCAACATTTGCACGCCACATTGTTATAATGTCAATGTTATGTACATTGAGACTATCATCATTTCTTACTGGGTCATATTTGTTTCTTCCTTGATCATCTATGAACAATCTTGATTCCTCAGAAAGATGCCATGGATCATTGTACCGACAAGCGAGAATAGTGCCATTTTTTCGTAAAAAAGAATCTACACTACACTTTGTGTGCCTTTGGACACGGTTCAACATTTCTTCATAATCATTATGAGGATTGCAAGAGAAAATATTATCGGTATTCAATAGGCAAGGGTCATCATTGAAACTTCTTGGAACCATTATATTGCGATGATGTATTTCACGTGGATTCCATGCAGTTACATAATTTTCAAAGAATATCTTTGCATGTTGCAAATCACAATCATTTGACCAATCAAGTATTTCCATGTCAGGAGCTCCTTGCAACCATAGGAAACCATGTATATGTGGTGAACCTCTATGTTGCCACTCATATCTAAAAAAAATGAATACAGAGTTAATACAAAAAATATAAATAAAAAATTAATAAGAAATTGACAATGAATAGAAAATAAATTCAAGAAAACATACCTGTACCAGAAGTCTTTAGCTTTAATATATTTTTGCATAACTTCCTCTTGAAATAGATTGTATCTATGGTGCATAAAAGTGGCAAAAATATGAGGATACTGGATAAAATTTTCAATTTTCATACGATGCTCATTTAGGGAACGAGAATGTGAGGGTACAGGCATGAGGCTATGCAGCTCTGGCCACTTTGTGTCAGATGCACTCAAAGTAAAAAACAAATATGGACATCCCAACTGAGTAATCATGTTAGTCAATTCAGCCCAACATTTAGTCCAGTATGCCTTTGAACCTCTTAGAGAAGACCCAAACTGCATAAGATGCTCAACCAACTTATTATCTAGTAAATCAAAAGGTTGCTAAAGTAAGTTATCAATTGTTGTCGATGAGTTATCATATAAATTGTTCTTCACAAAAAATGAAGAATTTTCTTGGCTAAGATGCCTCATTATCATGTTGAATAGGTAATATCGGAAGCGAGGATGGCTTCCAAACCTCTGATCGTAGTATCTAAGAAGATGCAATGAATACTCCTGAAGTTCAACAATACAAATGTGTGGTTGCAACCAATCGACATCACTAGTGGGGAACAATGTGGGCAATGCCATATCTAATAATCCCTCAGTATTATATTCATTCACCATAGATGTTCCAATAGTAGGCCAATCCATTTCATGAACATGTGAAGAATCAACATTATCAAGAAATGCTCTAATTTCTTCCACTTCTCTCTGTTCATTGGGTAGGCAAGCAACAAAAGAACAAGGGTGAGAGGGAAAATGCTCAAAAGGAAACCTTTCATTATTAGATGCATTGATCTCAGATTCTACAATGTCACAATCAACAAATTTAATCCTGGAGGAGACATCTCTTGATCTTTCGGGTAGAGCATTCACTGAATCATAGTCAATTACAACATCTTGATAATATTGATCACGTTCAATTTTGAAACGCAATGCAACCATAACTCGAGATATTTTTACATAATATTCATAATATTTAGACTAAGTAGCATGTCTCCTCACAATTAGAAAGTCAAGATCTTCAACATGTCAGGGAAGAGTTTGTGCAATTGTAGAAATATCTTGGGGAAAGCTAATTGTGTGTCCGCTATAATTACGTTGCCCACCTCGAGCATGTGTCACTTGAAAAATAGGATTTACACGTGCTATTAAAATTTCTTCAACTTGAGTAAGAAATCCTAAAATATGAGGTTACTCACCAGGATCCATGTTATTATAGCCAAAAAAACGAAGTGAACCTCTTTCATTCTTACATCATCTGCAAACAGGTCCTTCAGAATCTCTCAAAACCTGGATTCCATGATATGATTCTTGGCAGATGTGGCACATTTGGACAACTGACAAGCTATCTATCTTTTCTCGAAATATTTTATGCACTGCAATCATTTCTTCATCAAAATAAATATGATTTGCATTGGTTGGACCATGTGGAGAATGATGTAGAAGAGTATATTTTCTTCTAAAATTTACTTGATTTTAAACACCATGAGATTCCCTTCCCAAATTTGAAACATGTGGAACATATCTATGACATGGTCTTTCCAAATTTATGGTCTGCATTTCTAAAACCTGAGAGGATGACAAGCTTTCTTTATAATATTTTTTTTTTTAAATTGAATGTCCAAATAATTAGAATTGAAAAAATGAAAAAAAATCAAATTCATTCAATATTTACATTTGTTTGGCAATGTGGATGAAGTGTACGATATGGTTTCTCTTGATTTCTAACATCATTAGATAGAACATTTGGCTAGTTAGTTTCAACGCCTCTATTGAAATTACTTGTTTCCTGTTAAAACAAAATAGAATTATTTATAAAACCAAATGTCCAAAAAATAAAGATTTATAATTTTACAATTAACAATAAATGAAAAAAGAAGGAAAATATCAAATGCATTCAAAATTTACATTTTGTTGGCGATGTGGATGAATGCTATGAGATGGTTCCTCTTCACTTATAACATCAGTAAACGGAACATCTATGAAATTAATTTTTATTCCTTTATTGAAATGAGTTGTGTCCCGTTTGAAGAAAATAAATTATGTAATAAAATTCATGTCTAATGTACCAAAAATTAAAAAAATTAAAAATCAAATCAAATACATTGAACATTAACATTAGTTTTTTGATTTGATTGTTGAGGAGAATGCAGTGGAAGGTTATGACGTGCTTCATATTCAAATCTCAGATTAGTAGATGGAAGACTTGGGGAGATAATTTCTAGACTTCTATTAAAATGAGGTGTATCCTATGCCAAGAGAATAAAATACCTTATTATTAAAAAAAATGTAAATAGAGGAATGTAATAAAACAACCACTATTGTAGGAAATGTAAAGATATCATTGGGTTACCTCCATTGTTCCACGCAAAATGCTATCAGGGATGACTGATTCTGTTTGTGGGACAACATTATTTTGAGAAGGGAGATTGGAAGATATGATATTTTGACCAACTGGATCCAAATTATCAAACAAATGGCCAATCGAACTATCATCCAAGTCATCACATACAATGTCATCATTGCCTTCACCATGGATATTTTGCAACCTTTAGCATTTCTCACAAGATGCAATTGCGGAGACAGAAGGGTTAGGGTGAAAATTTGCATCCACGTTATCAATATGATGTTCTTCCATATTGTGAGATGTTTCCTCAATATTATGAAAATTTTCAGGAGAGCATTAGAAAACAAAATTATGCTAATGAGGAGCATATTCTGGCAATGAACTATCAAGGGGAAATGTTCTTCCCATGATATCATCCATAGTACGATACTTATGAGGAATCATAAAATAATTTTGAAGAGTTGTTTCACTCATTCTTCTATGATATTTAGCTCTCCTATGCTCATTTATTGTGTCCTTATTTTGTTGATACCGTAAACGACGACTTTCACTCGACTTGTCACGCGATGCTGGTGACTAATTCCTTTTTCTTGTACGCTTGCTTGTACCTTCATATGACATGTCTACAAAGAATAATAAAAAATTTATTATAGAACAATAAACATGGAACATATAATATATCCAATATACATAAACACAAAATAATGAAAAGAAAACACATTTTTTTTCCAACCACATAAAAAAATGAAAATTGTATATGGTATTTTTCCAACCATATAAAGTTATGAAAACATAAAATGATTTTTTCAAATGGCTAAAAAGAAAAATGGATTTTTTCAAATGGCCAAAACAAAAAAGGATAAAATTTCATGTCTCATATTAAAATTGTAATGGGAAACCCATATAACTGGAACAAAATAATGAAAGAATTATATGAATTTGAAATATATCTAAATATTTGGAACTATATACCATCAAAATATAAATTTAAATAATAAAAATAGCCTAAAGATATAACATTGTTTGAGAATCAATGAGAAAAAACTAATGGAAACACCATGTATAAAATAAGTCACAGTAATTATAATTATAAAAACAAAGAAAGTTGGATAACATCCAAACACATTCAAATGCAATTAAGACAACTAAACGGGATACAAAAATAAATATTTTCGAGCAAATTGCAATGGAATTCAATATCCAATATTCGATACATACACATATAGAAGACACCACCTCAGAATCGAGCCATATAAATATCCATAGTCTTAGCATACATACCCAAAAGTATGCAAAGTAAATAAAAAAAAAAGGAAATATTTTCCATGGCGAAAAAGAGAATATAAAATGACTAATAGCCTAAGACTCCATGTCCATATCTAATGGTGGAATATCATCAATAGAATCCATATGGGGAGCAATTGCAAAAACATTTCCAGACTCGATCAAATCATTGGAAGCCTGCAACGTTGGAGACCAAAATCCATGCATATGTTGATTAGTTGAATTAGCAATATCTGTTGGGAATCAGAGGCCAGTCATCATGTCATATAATAGGAAAGGAACTTCACTGCATTTTCACATAAGAACCACATCTTGGACTATTCGAAATGGAAGATAACTAGGACATTTCATATTTATATCTATATACATTTCTTCCAACGACTTCCATCTGAAGCCCCAATCATCCTCAAAGTAGTCAATTCTTCGTTCAATACACGAGTGACAAAATTGAAAATTATCTATTTCTTCAATTGACCATACAGAAGTGGAGCCATCATTGATAAGACATATCAAATGATTCTTGCATATTGCCAATGACATACACCAGATGTCAGTGATTAGAACAAATGAAAATCCCCATTCATTTTTTATTACATCAAACCACTATATTTTATACCCATATCGAGGATAATCTTCATACTCCGTGTCGAGATAGAGGTGAAACAATTTACTTTTATAAAACACTCCATTTTGAGGGGGTGAAGTGCCACCAAATGGAAGATTAGCCCTTCGCCAAACCCTATCAAGACTACTGTACAAATAAAATTTATACTACATTATATCATAGATATGTTTTGGAATAACCCAGTCATATTTTTTGCTGCTCACATTTTTCAATAATGAAAAGAATCCACAGTCTCCAACTCGTATTCGCCCAATGTTTTTTAAGGCCTTTGTAAATGGATTCATTACAAAATAGTTTCATGAATTGGAGAATTTTGTTGGTAAGGATAAAAATACCATTGGTACAATAGTAGACTCTACTTTGTATCTTGAATCTATGAATCGCAAATGAAAATGAGATATGCACCCATTTTGATTAAGGTATTCAAAGCAGGTAAAAATAGTTGTCTTCATTATTGAGAGAAAGGGAACCATAAATCCAAATTCATTTAGCTACATGTGACTAGTTGCAATGCAATAAGAAAAGAAGATTTGTACAAAACATTCTCACATTGTACAACAAAGCGATGCTAAACTTTAATATCACAATCGATAAAGGGAGCCAAGAGAAATACAATTTCAAGCATTTCAAATGGACTACAACTGCGAATAGCTGGATCCAAGTGACGTCAAACAAGTGAAATCACCTAATACAAAAGACAAATAAACAGTGATAATCAACATCAATTAATGGTAGGAATAGAATATAAGTATATATAGATACATGAAATTTTCCATCTACAAATAGCATATTTAAATCCACATAGTACATAATGTATGTAAAATCATATGAGCTGAAGAAGCATCATTAGTTACAATAGTTAAAAAAGACAAAAAAAGCACTATTTTGAAAGACTAAATCTCAACCATCTATTTTTATGTATTGTTAAAAATATTTACAATATTCAATAGAGATTAAATCTATACCTTTTCAACTCGTACACTAATATGGTATTTTAGTACAGATGTTTCCTTTTTAATCTTCAAAAATCATTATTCTTGATTTTGTACTCATACATTTAAGGTTTCTCTTTTTAATCCAAAATGTTAATAAAAAATATATATATATATTTTAACTATTTTTGTTTTTCAATTTTGTAAATCCACCCCTCATTGAAAAATGTAACTTTATGTTTTAACCTATAAATATGAATTATCAGCGTGTTACCTACATATATTTAAAAAACAAACAATTTTGAAAACAAGTTAACCCAATAAGCTAACCTGTTTACCTTGAAAAAAATATCTACTATCGTGCAAATATTAAAATATTTAATTAACAAAAATCATAGTTAAACCCAACATAAATACAACTAATATTCCTTTTTAAAATAGTATATATATAAATTATAAATTAGTGTATGGTAAATTATTTTTGTTATTTTAGTTTAAATTGATAATAAAAAGTATGTTTTATAGTTTTCTAAAACATATTTATCGTGATAATTGTATAATACGAGTTTATTTTTATTTTTAAATAAGTCTAAATTTATATGGTTAAATATATATACATATATGTAAAAATAATATTTTTACACACATACAAAATTTGAGCACATACGAGTCAATTTGTGACAAGTGGCATACATTACACTCTATATCCCTATATGTTTTGAACTTGTGACCTTTTAGAAAGAAATACATTTTACTAACTACTACAGTACTACATTCAAAATATATATGTTATTCAAGTTATATATTATAAAAATATGTAGCATATTATAAATTAAGCACTTTTTATTTGTATTACAATTGATGCCTAGTATTTTATAACGCACTTAATTGGTATAGTAGCGTTCACTAACTTTAAAAATATATATAAATATCCATAAAATATATTTATGTAATTTATTATACATATTATATATATTACCATAATCTATATAAATCTATAAATAAATTTTAGATTTTAAATGTTGTATATTTTTTTTAATCCATACAGAATTTATGACTTTTTTCAATTTTATTACTTAAATACAATGTCATATACAATATGTAACACTCAATTTGCTGCAGTTGAATTTGGAAAATATGTAGACGATTTGAATCTTAATCTTAAGGGGAGTGGACCCCAAAGGATCGATGATAGGTGTGAATGTAATTTACTATTTAAATTTATGAAATAAATAAAAATGATTAGTGCATATTGATCGAAGATGAGAATTAGAGATCACTATGCTAAAATCCATGAGGATGGATAAGGCAATAAATCCCACACTACCCTTTCAAAAAATCCTTGAAAAGAAATATAATTTAGATCTGAGGAAGGAACTCTAAATTTCTCCCAATGATCGAGGAAAGTAGTTGGGAAGAGGTAATAAAAAGCTGGAAAAGTACGAGGAAAAGCATAAAACATACTTTGAAAAAGCCCAAAATGGGAAGCCTAGTACTAAACTGTGAGGAAACAGAAGCATCCCCGCATATGCCGGGACGTGAGAATTAGAAACATGCTTTGGGGAAAACATGAGCTTGGGAAAATAAACTTAGCTCCTAAGCAGTATCGAGAGGTTGATCCGTGTGACGGAGGTGATTCTCGACTCGGGGTGAGTTTTGGGGAGACAAAGAGGACTCTGAAGGTTGGGAGGTTGGTCGCTTTGCAATAGTGGTATGTTTATGAAATTTCTTGTTTATTTTAATTTGTTGTGGTATGAATTGGCTACATATAAAAGCGAAAAATTTGCCCAATGAAATGGTGATGATTGATTTTAGTACTACATTTGATCGATGAATCCATCTTACAGGCATTCACCTTCCTGATTTCTGTTAGTTGTAGACCAGGTAATCTCACTAGAGTAGAAACCCACGAATTTTTTAAAACCAAAGACGGCTTTAAATACGAAGGTACTAGTCTCCACGAGATAATTAAATATTAACTTGTTTCTATATATGTATACAAAAGGTGAAATTATAGTGTCACATATGTACGTTAGAAAACTATTGTGAGCGGAGCACTGAAATTTACATGGGGACAATAAAAGAGAAGTAAAGCACATTAGAATATGCATTTTGAGATTTGCTAGTTCAAGTAGAAGAAATTCTACTCTTTCGAAGTGTTATCTCAATTATAGCATTATAGAGTATATTACGCATTTTTTTTATCTACCTCTAATCACTTGAGAAAATTATCATAGTAAAATTTCTTAACCTAGATTTAAGGTATACTATTCAATTAACTGTGAATACACATATATGAAAACACAAACAAATATAAGAGCCGAGAGTTAAAACAATAGCTCCTTTTAACAACGATTACAAATTAGTAGTCGATGGAAGAAATATAGATATGAACCATGTATTGATGCGAATTAATGTATGGTCAAACTATATGAACCATATATCTATGCAATTTAATATATGGTCAAATTATATTCAAACATGGTGCTTCTTTAAATTACTACGCATTGGGCCTGTTTCGATTTTATACCTCCAAGTTGCACAAACATGAATGTCTACGGCATTTTAGGTCTTACTTAGACATGATATGAAATAAAGCATGGTAAAAACCAAACGATGGTATACATTTTTAAACATGTAGTTTTAAACATGCATGTGACTCATATTCTCTATATTCCTATCATATTCATGTTATCTATCATATGACTATGATCTATCGTATGGATACTCATACTTTAAACGAAGGTTGATAGCCAACACAACTATAAAACTATGAGTTGACGCGACGATAGCAAGAACGTACCCAACACGTACGCGGGGTATCAAATGGCCATATGTCACGGTGGAAAGTATTTTGTTTTCCGGAAGGTAGTATATTAAATTTACAAAGCGGTCACGGCCACAGCTATTGTCGGGCGAGAGCGTTACTAATCGAAAAATAAACGAAAAAAATTACGGAAGGCGCAATCGCGTTAAGGAAGGAGTTACCGACATGGGCTTCAACCCTACAACGTGGATTACGTTGATTACTGTGCCATTTGCAACAAAGCCAAACGAAAAAATTTTGGACTCTAATGGCCAATACGCGTGACTTGTGATGCAATTTAGATAGGGCAATGAAAACATAAAACCGATTCAAAACATGAGTCCGGCCGGTTAGTGCGGATATCAATAACATTAGAGTTAAGGTATTACGCAAATAAATTAGGGCATGAATCTCCGCAATGGTATGACGGAAACTCGAGCTTGACCTAGGCGGATCGCATTGCTTTAAAAGAAATGAAAACCCGGAAGTCCAATACGCCATCGGGGGATAAAACAAAACATATTGGCACGTCGGCCATAGGAAGGATATCAAACACGGACGCAAGGAAATATGAGATTTCGCATTAGGATGTAGAATAATATGCAATCGAAGATGCAGCCGTAGCCGGGGAGGAAGCCTATGGCTCCTGTCCATGTAAGGTGTACTAAGCGCGACCGTAAGGGCTGAAAAAGGAAATCATGCAGGTAAAACAACCCGTATTAACATCAAAGCCGAATACCAAAAACTATAATAATAAAAACATAGACGCGGCATTACACGACGAGATCGAACTAGGTTGTAGAACATAAAGACTTATGCTCGAACTCTCCATGGGGGCGGGAGCCAATACCCTTAAGCCGACTTGGTATTCTTGCACCTAATCCTTAGGAAGAGATTCCGCCTTCGGTGAACGAATTGTGAGCAAAGACAAATACAACAACCGGAAGTAAGGCTCAAGCATGGGCGAGCCAGCTATATAAGGCGTAGGGAAAGGTGAGTGACGTAATCGAATATACCGCGAGAGATGAATGGGAAGGGTAGGAGAAACCTAATCACACAAAACAAATCGAAGAAAAATCCCAAAGTCGATTTGGAAAACCCGACGAGTCGACATAGGGGTACGAGGATGTAAATAAGTTGCGGACGAAGTGCGAGACGCAGAGTCGCTCGCACGGTATTGGGCCGGTCGGAATGACAGGCGGAAGCGTTACACGCAAATTAATTCTGGTGTAGTGCGCAAGCACCGACATACGGTTCCTCCAATATCCTTAGCGAGACGCCTTCCTGCATAAGAAAAACCATCAAAACATCAGAATGAAACCACACGTTAAGCCGGACCGGTCGGATCCTAAGGTTTATCTGCTATCTCCATTCATAATCGATGCGCGTGGTGCGTACTATGCGTATAACAACCAAATCGTATGCGCGTCGTTTCAAACCAAAACAATTATGATTCGACGCAAGGGCAAAGGCGCTACGATGTTATGATGCATAGACGCCAATACGCATGGCTTTTAACCTCATTACGGGTGGAAATATTCATAAGTGTATAAACCAATAATAATATAACTTTGTCACGAAGAATTTGAAAAAAAAGGGGTGATTAATAAAACAACGACAACAAAATTCATGATTAGGGTTGGTTATATCGGGGCTGGTAGGTTTCGATGCTCTGGTTAATAATTGAATCAGCATTATATTTATCCATAGTCCGCGAGAAGCGAAAATCTAAAATGGGCGTCGACTCATCCACGTACGAAATTAGTAGTATGTACACGGCTTGTACTTTATATACACAAGCGTTATTTCAACGTATGGGTAAGGTATATGTATAATAGGTATAGTATATGCGTGAGGCGAGATTCGATTATATTGTAAAAGGGTATATATATATGTGTTATACATATATGTAGATTCAATGATATTATAAAAGGGGGGGTGTCTTATAGATATGTGTTGCATATATCTATATGCGCATTCAATTAATTTTATCAAAATGTATATCTATATATATATGGGATATATATATATGTGTTATATATATATGTAGGTGCATTCAAATAAATTCTAGCAAAAGATATATATATGTGATGTGTTATATATATATACGCGCATTCAAGTAATACTATCAAAGTTTATATATATATGTGTTATATATATATAAGTGGTATAGGTGTTATATATGTATGGCTTATATGATGTTATCGGAAGATATGAATGAACATAAGCGTCTAGACTTATATTAATTCGGGAGGAGTATCCCATGTTGATATAGAAGGGGTATAAAAATTTTATATACATGGTTTAATGTATACATGGGGAATATTGAATGTTATTAGTACGGGATAGGAAGAGATCTTAAATGAGATCTTAGAGGGTAGAGAGGAAAATTTAAAAAGATGAAATAACAATCAACTTAAGATTTGAATATTCGGACTATACCGGGTAAATAAAAATGGAACCTCAATATATATGTGGATTTCCTTAAGTTTGGAGGTGTTACAAATGGTATCGGAAGCCCAAGTTACAAAACTGGTACATTTATTACGGTGCTCATTTGAATTTTGAATGCTAGTTTTATAAATGAATGTTGTAGAAATTGTTATTTCTTTCAATTTCAACGACCAAATTTATGAGTGTGTACGGTGGTGCTAAAATGGGCTGAAGAGGGAGAATTTATTTGGATACGCGTGAGGATTTTGCTACTCATATCGATGCATTAATGGCTATGTTGCATAGAATGCAACAAGAATTAGTTGAGAGCGAAACGAGAATGACATGTTGTCATCGGCCCGGTAAGGAGAAGCGAGAGAAAAGCTCATCGAGAGAGCTAACTTCCGGAACAGCCGGGGAAGGCGAAGGTTCCGAAAAAGAGAAAGATGGATGAGTACGATGATGAGGATGCGGCTAGACATCAACATAAACGAGAAAAGAGAATTGCAACGAGAATTCCGAAAGATTAAACCTCCCTCCTATGATGCAGAGGAGAAGGAAGAAGATGTTGAAACTTGGTTCTTGGAACATGATCAAGTATTTCAAGTTTGAATATGAAAGCAATGCGAAGGCCAAATTAGGCGTGTATCGACTACAAAGGAAAAACTACAACATGGTGGGAAGAGACAAAAATGGTGCATGCCATTGATGAAAAAACGGAGTTACTTGGGAAGATTTTGAGGCTAAGTTCAAAAATCGTTATTTGAGCAGGCAATATTATGATGATAAAGCTAAAGAATTCCATGAACTTAGACTAGGACAACTCACTATTGATGAGTTTGTCACTAAGTTTACCAATTCTTGAGATATGTCCCTTACATTAGGGAAGAAAAGGCAAGGTACAAAGGTTTTTGAATTGCTTGCCTACGTAGCCAAAGGAGAAAAATTGAGTTTGACAACCCAAAGACAATGAATGACGATTAGAAAAGCAAGATTATCTTATCGACGATTTAAAGGTAAGGCTAAACAAGGGAAGAAGTTTGGTTGAACAAGAGTGAGTTCAAAGGGAAAAGACAAAACCAGCATATCTAAGGAATTTTGGCGAGATCATCGGCGGAAAAATTCAATAAACGAAAAGAAAGCCAAATTGCTCGGTCCCAAGTGGCTTCAAAACAAGTAGAAGGGAACAATAAAAAAGGACGGTCGAGAATGAAGGAACCTTTGAAATGTTGGGAACTGTGGAGAACCCCATATGATGAGGGAGCGCCCCCATCGAAATATTCACTTCATCGGCGGAGAGCGAGAGGCAACCGGTAAATGACATGGCCGAAGTATACCAACTATCGGTGCAGCATTGGAAAATCGGCAAGCGAACATCAAGCCACCATGGTGGGGAAATGGAGGTAAGATTTATGACCTACATATTCCTATTTTAGATTAGTCAGTGCTTCTTTGAGTTACATTAGTCCTGGAATTGTAGAAAAATGTAAAATTAAACACAGCTTTTCAGCAGGTCATGGTTGAGTACGGGCAGCCCCTTTGGAACTAAGAGAAAAGTCACACATAAATTGCCCGAACAGCAATACAATTAAATGGTTTTTTGATAGAGTATTAAATTTGAACATATTGCCATTAGGATGCTATGATGCTGATAGGAATGGATTAGGTGGAAAGAAGAAAGCTACGATGGAGGCTATTTGGGATAAAACCTGCATTGTGTGGATGAAGAAGGAAACCTTTTACACTAAGGGGGAAACCAAAATCCATTTCGAGTAAGACAAATATCAGCATTACAATTAAAAAAGAACGGTACAAGGAAAGGATACCAAGTTTATACCGGTACATGTGAAAGAAGTAGAGCAGGAAGAAGCTGAAGAACATACAGCTGATGAGTTACCGATGGTAAGGTAATTTAAAGAAGTTTTCCCGGATGAGATTCCTCATCTTCAAAGAAATTGACTTTTCCATAGATGCAGTGCGGGAGCCACACTTATTTCCCGGAGCCCCCTATCGAATGAGTCCACTTTGAACTCATGGAGGTGAAGATGCGGTACAGAATTCTTGGATAAAGGTTACATTAGACCAGGGTATTGACTCCTAGTGGGGAGCACCGGTTTTTATTTGTGAAAAAAGAAAGATGGAACTTTTAGGATGTGCATTGATTATCGTCAAAAAATTTGAATAAGTTGACCATTAAAAATAGATATCCACTCCCTAGAATTGATGATCTTTTGATCAAGTGAGAAAGGGCCTCGATGTTTTCCAAGATTGACTTAAGAACTAGGTATCCTGACTCGGAATCAAGGAAAGAAGACATTAGCAAAGCATTTTCGAACTCGGTATGGAAACTACGAATTTGTAGTCCTACCTTTTGGATTGACAAATGCCCACCTTACCTTTATCATGCCTGATGAACAATGTGTTAAATAAGTATTTGGATAAATTTGTTAAATTGTTCATAGATGATATTTTAGTTCTACTCCAAAAACAAAGAGGAACACAAGGAACATTTTCGGATAGTGCTTGCTAAACTACGGAAAGAAAATCAAGCATATGCCACAAGTTTAGTAAATGTGAATTTTACAAGCGATAAGATTCAATATTTAGGGTCATATTATCGAAAAAGGCTTGCCGCTTTGATGCTGAAAAGATAGAAGCCATTAATGAAAATGGCCGGTCGCAAGCGATGTTTCGGTGGTAAGGCTTCATGGGGTGCCAAAGGTAATTGTTTTGCGACAAGATGCTAAGTTTCTGCTGACCTTTTGAAGGGATTGATTTGGAGGGATGGAGGCCATGAATGTTGAATTTCTAGTCTTGCCTATCATCCCTCGAAACCGATGGGCAAACGGAGAGGATTAATCAAGTATTGGACAGATGTCTTGAGGATGTGTATGTGATGGATAGACCATCAAAATGTAGGAAGAGAGTATTTCTGCATTGAATAATTTGGTGCCTATAATAACGACGTACCAATCTTCTATCAAGATGAGCCCATTTGAAGCTACTGTATGGTAGTAGGCAAGTGTCGTTCTCCGAGCTGAGTTGGAGTCAACACGAGGATAAATTAATGCGCGGACCTAGATGTCCTTACGAGGAGATGGAAATACATTGTACACAAATACAAAGGAAATATCAAGACGGCACAAGGTTGCAGAAAAAAGCTGTACGCTATGTCAGAGTGCACCGAGAATTCAAAGTGGGGGATCATGTGTGTATTTTCGCATCAAACCCAAAAAGAGACTCGCACTAGTTATCGCCGGAAGTTGTGCAAAACTTGCTCCTAGATAGTTAGTGTGCCTTTTTGAAATTTTGGAAAGGGTGGGACCAGATGGCTTACAATCGTGCCTCACCCCCCATGTTAGAGTTCATAATGTGTTTCATGTTTACCGTTATTAAAAATAGTATGTGCAGGTGATGCTTCTCACATAGTTGATTGGAATGTTGTATCGGGTGAAACCGGAGTAGGGGATTTTTGCAAACATTGCAAATATTGGAGCGGTTGTACCCCTGAAATTGAGATAGAGAAACGAAAGCAGGTGGCAGTACGAGTAAAAGTACGTTAGAGCTTGCTTTTAAAAAGTAAAGCTACGGGAAAGGGAAGCTGAAATGATGGAAAAATATCCATTTTTGTTTATAATGAACTCTAGTAGTTGAATAAGAACAACAGTGTGACGATGTTTGATTTTCACAAGTGAGGAATACGTGACACTCCCCAATTTATCGTTAATTTCGAATTTGGAAACGGGTAGACATTTGAACTTAATCGTAAGGGAGAGTGGACCCCAAAGGATCGGTATGGTGTGAATGTAATCTTACTATTTAAATTTATGAAATAAATAAAATGATTGTGCATATTGACCAAGATGAGAATTAGAGATCACTCACCAAAATCAAATCCATGAGGATGGATAAGTGCAATAAATCCCCACCATCTTTCAAAAATCTTTCTGAAAGAAATTAATTTAGATTTGAGTGAGGAATCAATTTCTACATGATGAGGAAATAGTAGTTGTGGAAGAGGTAATAAAAAGTCGGAAAAATGTGAGGAAAAGCATATACAGACTTTGAAAAAGCTTCCCAAAATGAAGCCTAGGCTAAGAGGTGAAAAGAAAGCATCCGCTTGCCATTACGGGCCTCGAAATGACGCAACAAGTCACGCTTTGAGAGCATATAGAGCTTAAATGGCTGCTCTATATGCGAGATCATAGGTTGATCTGTGATGGAGGTGATCTTAGTCTAGGGGAGGTGAGTTCTAGGAGTACAAAAGCAGGACTACTAAGTGTTGGGAGGCTAATGATCATTTGCAATAGTGGTATGTTTCGAAATTCTTGTTTGTTTGAATTTGTATATGGTATAAATTGCCGGTATATAAAGTAGGAAAAAATTTAATGAAATGGTATGATTGATTTTTAGTACTACATTTAACAGTAGATCCATCTTAGCGCATCGTTACCTTTCAGTTACGTTTAGTTGTAGACCAAGTAATCCATAGGGTAGAAACCCATAGAATTTTAAAACCAAAGATCGCCATGTTAAATGCTGAGGTACTTAGTCTCCACGAATAATTGTAAATATTAACTTGTTTCTATATATGTATGTACAGGTGAAATTATGTATGCTATATAGAAAATTACAGAAAACTATTGTGGTGTAGCTAAAATTTACATGGGACAATAAAAGAGAAATAAAGAAAGTTAGTAGTCTGACATTTTGCTTGAGATCGTTGATAGTATCATGAAGAAATTCTACTCTTTCGAAGTGCATCTCAATTATAGAGAATTGCAGTAGAGGTATATTGCATGTTTTTTATCTACCTCTAATCCTTGAACAAATATCATATGCAAATTTCTTATCCCTAGATTTAAGGTATACAGCTATTAATCATTGAACTATTGATATACAAAAGCACATAAACACAAACATAAGTATAGTCGAGAGTTAAAACGACAGCTCCTAACAACTGATTAAAGGCAAATTAGTAGAAGTCGATGGTATATTGTAATATAGTAGATATGAACCATGTAACAGTGCGAATCTAATGTATGAGTCAAACTATATGAACCATAGTAGTCTATACGTATTTTAATGTGATGATGAATTATATTCAAACATGGTGCTTCTTTTAAATTACTACGCATTGAACATGTTTAGATTTAATACCTCCAAGTTGCACAAACATGAATAGTACTACGGCATTTTAGATCTTACTTAGACATGATATACGTAAATAAAGCAGATGGTAAAAACCAAACGATGGTATACATTTTAAACACTGTAGTTTAAAACATGCATGTGACTCATATTCTCTATATCCTATCATGTTCCATGTTATCTATCATATGACTATGATCTATCGTATGGATACTCATATTTAAACGAAGGTAGATAACCGACACAACTATATAAAACTATGAGTTGACGCGACGATAGCAAGAGCCGAAGTACTGCTTTGTACGCGGGGGGTATCGAATGGCCATATGTCATAGGTGGAAAGTATTTTGTTTTGCCGAGTAGTATATTAAATTTACAAAGGCGATTGCAGCCCTGGCTATTATTGGGGCGAGCATTACTAGTAGAAAATAAACATTACGGAAGGGCGCAATCGCATTAAGGAAGGGAGTTACCGACATGGAAACTCGGCTTTTCCACAGCGTGGTTCGTTAGTTACCTGTGCCATACGCAACAAAGCCAAACGAAAAATTTTGGACTCGAATTGCCAATACGCCGCTGACCATAGTTACAATTTAGATAGGGCAATGAAAACATAAAACCGATTCAAAACATAGGTCCCGACGGTTAATCTTGGATATCAATAACATTAGAGTTAGATTACCGGAATGCACGCAAATAAATCGAGCATGAATCTCGCAATGGTATGACAGAAACTCGAGCTTGACCTAGGTGGATCGCATTGCTTTAAAAGAAATGAAAACCGGAGGTCAATACGCCATCGGATAAAACAAAACATATTGGCACGTCGGCCATGGGAGCTCTCAGAGCACAGACGCAAGGAAATGCGAGATTTCGCGTCAAGATGTAGAAGAATATGCAATCGAAGGGTGCAGCATGTAGCCGGGAGGGAAGCATGGCTCATGTCCATGCAAGGCGTACTAACCTTGTTCAAGTAGAGACACCGCAAAGAAATCATACAGAGTAAAACAACCCCGTAACATCAAAGACGAATACGAAACTATAATAATAAAAAACATGAAAGCGCGGCATTACACAGCGAGATCAGGCAGCTAAGTTTCTGAACATAAAGACCTTACGCTCGAACTCTCCACGAGCGGGGGCTTGATATCCTTAAGCCGACTTTTGTATTCTGCACCTAATCCTTAGGAAAGAGATTCGCGCCTTCGGTGAGCAATTGTGATCAAAGACAAATACAACAACTAGAGTAAGGCTCAACTATGAGCGAGCCGGCTATATAAGGCGTAGGGAAAGGTGAGTGACGTCGAGATTATGCCAGAGATGAATGGGAAGGGTAGGAGAAACCCTAATCCTTTGCCCCAAAAAAAATCAAGAAAAATCCCAAAGTCGATTTGGAAAACTAACCCAGTCAACATAGGGGTGCGGGGGATGTAAATAAGTTGCGGACGAGGTATTGGGGACACGAAATTGGCTCGCACGATCTTGCTTGGAGCCGAGGCCCCGGAACGACAAGCTGAACGTTACACGCAAATTACTTCTTTGGGTATGGTCTGTGACGCCGGCATACGGTACCTCAATCTCCTTAGCGAGACGCCTTCCACAACGTATGAAAAACCATCAAAACATCGGGAATGAAACCACACGTTAAGCCGGACTAGTCGGATCCCTAAGCTATACTACTATCTCCATTTATAATCGGTACGCATTCTGCGTACTATGCGTATAACAACCAAATCGTATGTGCGCCGTTTCAAACTAAAACAATTATGATTCGATGCAAGAGGCAAGGCGCTCTGATTTGTATAGTGGATAGACGCTAACATGGCTGTCAACCTCATTGCAGAATTGAAATATTCATAAGTGTATAAACCAATAATAATATAACTTTTTGTCCACCGAAAGAATTTGAGGGGTGATTAATAAAACAACGCCAACAAAATTCATGATTAGAGTTGGTATATATCGGGACGCTGAAGTAGGTTTCGAAGTAGCTCCATAGTTAATAATTGAATCACTATTATATTTATCCATAGTGCGCGACGAAAATCTGAAATGGGCGATCGACTCATCCACGTACGAGTGAAAGTAGTATGTACACATTGTACTTTATATACACAAACGTTATTTCAACGTATGGGTAAGGTATATGTATAATAGGTATAGTATATGTGTGAGGCGGAATTCGATTATATTGTCAAAGGGTATATATATGTGTTATACATATATGCCGATTCAATGATATTATAAAAGGGGGGCGTCTTATAGATATGTGTTTCATATATCTATATGCGCATTCAATTAATTTTATTAGAATATATATCTATATATATATGGGATATATATATGTGTTATATATATATGTGGCGCATTCAAATAAATTTTAGCAAAAGATATATATATGTGATGTGTTATATATATATATATATATATATATATATATATATATATATATATATATATATATATATATATATATATATATATATATCATTCAAGTAATACTATCAAAGTTTATATATATATGTGTTATATATATATAAGTGGTATAGGTATTCTATATGTATGGCTTATATGATGTTATCGGAAGATATGAATGAACATAGGGTCTAGACTTATATTAAATCCAGGAGGAGTATCCCATGTTGATATAGAAGAGGTATAAATTTTACTCTGTGGTTTTAATGTATACATGGGGGAATATTGAATGTTATTAGTACGGGATAGGGGAAGAGAGATCTTAAATGAGATACTAGAGGGTAGAGGAAAAATTTAAAGATGAAATAACAATCCAATACCGGACTAAATATTGAGGAAACACGGAGTAAATAAAAATGGAACCTCGATATATATGTGGATTTCCTTAAGTTTGGAGGTGTTACATCTACCTTATAACTAAATAAACTTTATAAATTATTAATTTAGAAAACTTAAACTAAATTCCAAACATTAAATATACCTATACATTAAGAATATAATCAAACATTTAAATAGTAATTGAATAATTTCACCAACTTCTAATAATCAAAATTAAGGTTGAACTACCCAAAAGCCTAAATACAACCTCTACAAAGTATAATTCAATTCAAAATCCTGGATAATGTAATCCTCCACTCGTTGTGACAAGCAATCCTCTCTTATTTATGCTAAGCCCCTCGGGATGACCTCTTATGTTCTATGTTTTTCTATCAATTACTTCAAAATTGCCATCGAAAGTTGTAGTAAATCTCTTAAATATTATCAATAATGTTTTTCTTTTTATTAAAATATATAATTTTAATTTTTTATATAAAATTTTAAAGAAAGTTTTGTTATTATTATAAAGCTGAAACTTTTATTAAACGATGGCGGAATCCCCCATCAAAACCTATCCTTATGTTCATCAACTTAGGTTTAAAATGTTGCTTTGTAAAACACGGATACATAAGAAAATAAAGGAGTACTCATAAATACATATTTGATATGACCATCTATCATCAAATACATAAAATAACAAAGTCAAATCTTCGGTTAACCCGCGGAAAAAAATTTGAAATTTAATTTGTGATGAGAGTTCCTCCACATGCCTTTGCGAAATTTTTTCACCACACATACTATGCATCCATTAGATTTTCATATTATAATATTGACATATTTCCATATTGACCAGATATGTTGAAGTTCCAAATAGTTGTGCCAAAGAAGATTGCCATTAATAAGTAACATGCGGGTTCTAGGTTTGTAAATGGCGATGGACATGGGAGTTGGCCGATCGTCTTTGACTTGGAATGGGACAAAGAAGCGGTGGCCAAATATACGGGGAAAGTGCAGAAGCGAGAGGGGAACAAATGGTGTAGGGTGGTGAGTCACATTATTTTAATGGATTAGTGAGCCACTCCATTAGTTATTTGAATCTATACTAGTTTGAAAGAATCACCGAGTGGCGTGGAAGAATTTATGTTGGTCTTACTCATAAATTGTAATTCTATCTAAGCTAATCGGGTAGGAATTAATTTCAAATACATTCGACGAGACATTATGTATATAGTTCTAAAAAGGAAAATTTATATTAATAATCATATAGAGAGAAAGACTAATGCACATTGAGATTTATATATTTAAAAGGTACCATTTATGGTCAATTCTTTTAACACAATTGTTTAATAATTAATGATAAAATTATATAAAAGTAACATGCGAGGTTTTGATTTAGAATTACGGCGAAAACTCCAAGTATCGGAAATGAATACATTGTTCATTTGGATTTTTTATTTATTTCTTTGACTCGGACTTGTAGTTTTCAAATGGTGACAAGGAAACAATCATAATGTTCTATATTAATGAGTATCCCAGTCACCGACTCATGGCTTTCCACTTTGTAGAACAATACTTATAAAGTTACACCTAGTTGATCCTAGATGAGAGTGAAATGAAGAAGCTATATATATAAACTATACCCTATTTCATCGGCAAATGACCAAAAACCTATTTTAATATATATCTATGAGATTAATGAGGTTGATCACTCCTTAAGCGTAAATCCTATTTTTAATACATATATATGTAGATTCGGTGAGTTGGGATTCATGGATAAACATGTTTGCCACAAAATGGATTATAATTCGCCAAATGGACATCATAATGATAATAATCATTCCGAGAAATCAATCTCTCTCCTCGGAGTCTACTTGTTGGAATTCATAACTCAATCGAAACTCGAGGAAGGAATGATAACATTCAGCGAATAAAAATAGAAAATTGGAATCGAGACCGAAAATTTCTAAGGCCATGGTCGTGAATATTTCCATAATCGTAAAGACAATGTAGGATGACAATCCATGGCTGAATGATGTGAAATATATTTGCTAGAAATATCTTCCAAAATGGTTTTTTGCAATGCTAAAAATTACAAAGTCGAGGGGAAATTTGCATATAGTAAGCAAAACAAAGAGAATTTCATCTTGTCTTTTCGGTGTAATATGTCATCTATAGCATCATGTTTTCTTGAAAGGTGGTAAAAAAGTGACTTTCACCTCTATCTTTGTCGAGTATTGCTTTCTAGATGCGGAGTACCTCTACACACATACTTTTTCTATTCCTACTTTGCTAAAGCAATAAAGAATTTTCATCATAAATGGGTCGTGACTCATCTTGAAGTGCTTTTTATATATGTTAAATGATGATAGATGTTTTGGAATAAAGGGAAGTTTTAATAAGATATCACCGTGAACTATTCTAATATAATAACTATATCTTGTAGAACGTCAAATAAACGCTTTACTACCTTGTGAAGAAGAGCAGTTGTATAGATCCTACGAAGGATTTATTACGACCTGATCATGATGGTCCCATAGTCCCGATTCTCTGCGTCCAAATGTCTTGGTATAGCTGCGAATGGGGTGTGACCTTATGGTACTAAAAATAAATTGGGAGCGTTATAGAATTTCAAGCATCGGGTTCGGCGTGTTGGAGAATGTCGACGACAGGAATTCATCTTCGCGAATCAACATGTCCTTATTCTTCAACATTCGTATGTTTCGGAATCCCAAAATAGATACATGCATTTCAAAGTACGCATTGGAGGAATGCTGTCGACGTGAAAATTCATCTTCCTAATCAATCTGTCATTATTCCTTCAACATTCACACGTTTCGAGAATGCAAGTAGACATGCTGTTTCAAAGTTTCACTCAAATTTTTTTATTTTCATTTATCTCTAATCCCTCATACGGAGATAAATATATAAGATGCACATGTATAGAATTTTTAATAATAGTTTGGTAAAAAATCAATTTAAGTAGAGGTTTAAACACATTGATTTAGGCATGCAAGGAGGTTAAGGTGGTTTTAATTTCATTCAATATTGATTGAGTGGTAACAAACGAGAATATACGGGCATCTCTAAAATCTACACCATCTGAATCAAAACGCCCATTAATTAAAAAATTTGATTTAAATCATCCAATTCCAACGGGGGGTTAGCACTATCGAAACAGTATTTCATATTTCTTTTAAAATTTTATCCAAATATTTTGATGCGCGTGTTTAGATAATACGATCAACTCATATTATAAATTATACTAATGTCAATTAATTAATAAACATTACATAATGTTAAATATTATGTGTGTGTATAACAATTAAAAGTAACATCTCTGGTCTATGACCCCATGTCTCTCCCTTCTATCTTAACTGCTTATCGTAGTTCCTATCCAATGAAATACTGTATTAGCATTATACTATTTAACTCACTTGATATCTTGCTACCTTCACACAGTACATCACTATTATTATCCCATTCAAAACTATATTTCCTACTTGATATTTAGGAAATATAATTTCTACGACAACTAGGTCTGAACTCCATGTTGCATTACTCGTATGATGATGGTGGTGAGTATTTTTGTTGGTTCCTTTCATGGAGAGGTTTTAAAACTAATACAAATCTGTTTGGATGAGCAAAATCATTTATCTTGAATTTACTTTTCCATATGTGCAAGGTCACGCATATTTGTAATGTAGGCATACATATGCCCTAATATATGTGTCAGGCAGCATCTCACTCATGGATATACATTAGACGGAGGCTTGAAGGTCATTTTATCATCAAAGTCATCACACATCTTCTCTCACTGTGACATGATTGGTTCGATAGCCAGTTGAGAGACATACTTTCCCCCTCACACATGTAGGGATGTGGAGTTGTGTCATATGTTGCTCTGGTGATCAGTTTTAGGGCTTTTCATTGTATCGAGCATTGACCAAAGGTTGAATTGCACGCATGGTCAACCCTTGCATTTTGACTGTACCCTCCAAAGCTCTTAAAATTATGATTCTTTGAGAGGTGGTACTACATCCTCCCACTAAAATCGAAATTTCGAGATAAGTTTGGACTGAAACCCTGATCTGCATAACATTGACTTTGCATATGTCCTCAGATGACTTTTCGTGTTGACTTTTAAGGTTAACCAATATTGACTTGTGACGAGTGTGTCTATCTCAGTATCTTTGGTGGAGAAATTATTTAAAATATAATCTATATTTGGCTTGTCTTCTATTGATCTATTATTGTGTTTTGTATCAACATTTAGTACTTTCATGTTTAGTATAATTGCTATTTTGTATCGGACTTAAAAAAATTGAAATAAAATTACATCAAACATAGAACATAGAACACCTTGATATATCTAAATCTAATAAAAATACAATTACTTCCAAACCATTCTGAACTACATCATTCTATATGAGAATCATTGAACATATCACGACTAAAATTAGCGCATTTTAGATATTAAAGTGGTATGTATACATGCAACCTTACGTACATGACTTTATATTTTAACGATCAATCTTAAGAAATGATCTTTTTTTCACTTATTTCATGTTATAAATATTAAGCATTATTTGTATATTCTCCCACTTAAATGTGTATCCTTTCTATGAAAGCCATCCCCATCCAAAGTGTATAGAAGTGTTACGGTGATGGGTAACAAGTAGTTTTCCATCACCAACCACCTAAAAACCATTGAGAATCAAAATATAAGAGTAGAGACAACCAATACTCTTGCGGCATAACATTCACCACAGCACAATCTCTTCGGCCATATCACACTGTTAGAAGGTCACATATGTGTGCTTAGTCATGATCCTTTGATCATGAGAATCCATGATACCAGCTCATAAGTGAATGCATTTTCTATCATCCAATCTCAATTTGTAATTGATGACGGCGAGGTTTGTTCATATATGCTTCCCATTTCCATCACTTAAAGTGAGATTTCTTCTCATAGAGTTGAGAATTTTGTAAGTACTCATAAATAATTTATTCCAAAACTCTCGAGGGACCAATTAAATAAATCTTCAATAATGTCCATAAGCATTAGGTTCAAAAATTTCAGCTTGTTCAAGATTTGATCTCATGCATCTCTTGGGCCCAGTAGGACCTTTGCCAATAGAGTGTTTAGATGGAAATATAGCTCTACGGTATGAAGATACCATTTTTTTTCCACCTTGTAGTGTCCCCTTGCTCATAGATCTATGACGCAATGTTGTCCAAAGAACCTCAATTTTAGCAATTAGTTTGCTACTAGGACAAATTCATTTTTAGTTTCATTAAAATTGGAGTTTCTAGAAAGGATGCGGTCTGAAAATGGTGAGAATATTCCTGCACTTAAACATTGGCATGTAGACCCCAAAACTCCAGGGACCTCCTCCTCCTCTACAACCATGGGCATATTAGCTAGTCGCGGTATGGTGAAATTGAAAAGAGCCACGTTGATTTGAAGAATCCAAAAATGAACACACCATGAAACCATGAAAAGATGGAATTGTCAACTACCCTGTAGTAACTATGGAGTCAATATTTAATAGTAGTGGAGTAGCATGATCACCCAAATCCACCAATGGCTAGAGCAAGAAACATATATTAGAAATTAGTTAGGATTATGCTTACTTTAGTATATCTTCGATTGGGTTTGTTGAGGAAGTTTGATTCTCTCAACTTCTCTCTCTAAGATTAGGATTAGTTCACCTATATATATTTGATATATCTACGATTATTGAATATAGAAATTAATTATTTTTGTGTGAATCTATGTTCAATGCATGCTCTCATGATTTCTAATATGGTATCGAGCTTATGATGCAGGCTTAATCCCACGACGGGAGTGCCCGAACGATGTGAGTACACGTAATATATGGTACGTATTACATAGGTGTGAAATTAAATGTCTATTTTTTTATTTTTGTTTGTATGTGAAGTGTGTGGCAGCTCATTTTTTCTTACGCGTTAACACATGAGAATCAATTCCGGTCTTAAAACTCATCCATATATTAAGCACACATTGCCCGCGAGAGGTTGGAGAGCTCGAATCGGATAAATGTGAAAGAGTGCAAAGTGCACGTGATTTGTTGGGAATAGTGGTCAAAGATGCTCGGCAGAGAAGTGCCTTGTTCAAGCGCGGAAGCGGAGAGTTGGGAAAGCTTGCGGAGAATTGAAATGTTTAAAATCAATGCGGCACCCAAACATAATTAGGTTGCATAGAATCATTTTGCGAGAGAAAACCACATTGTGTACGATCTTTGACCTTGTAGATTTTGCGATTTGTTAAAGCTCATGAATAGGAGAGGCTGTGGTTTGTTAGAGTATGAGGTGCGCCACATTTGCTTTCGGATTTTGAAAGGGCTGGTGCACACTGAAATAAGGATATTGTCACTTCGTCTGAAGCTAGAGAATTTGTTAGCCATCAACGAGTATATGTTTAAGATTTCGATTTGGGTATGGTAAAGAAACGCGGCTTTACAAGATTTTGAGATGGAATTGTGCAATTGGTAGCACAATTTCACGGAGATCACCCTTTGCATAGTGTATAACTACTTTCGTTGGCATTCGGTGTCATCCACGAGTTTTAAGGTTTGGAAACGACAACATTTTTTTAAAAAAAAGCTATTCGCTCGACCTACGATTAAGTCATTTTCGCATTTCACGTACTTGATCTCCTAAGCAGTGACTCTACTCAAGAAGTACGGCAGTAATAGATTTGCGGTAGGACACCTCCCATGGAGCGTGAGATACTCATGGAACCATTTGCTACTGCTGTGACCATCAATGAGACCGGCTAATCAAGAAACCATGATGCCTCTGATCTCAAGCTGGTTTCAATGAACTTGGATATAAATATGTTTATTTAAATGATTGTTGGGGAGCTCATGCGAGATAAAGATGAAAAATTAGCTTTCCTATTTCATCATTTATTTGAATGATGCTGGGATGGTTTCATGTATTTGTTGTCTGAGATTTGTGTATTAGAGGTAGAACTGAATTATTGAACAAATTAACATTACTTTAAATTAGCCCGTTCTTAACGTTCTACGATGGGACGCAGAGAACAATTGGCTGTAATTTAGGATTGTGTGATTTGTTATATGCCGATCTTGTTGTGCTGCTGTAGGCCACGAGCATCATTCACGATGCTAGCGATGAGATGCGAGGTCAAGTTGTTAGATTAGCTCTTGAACACATTCGGTATTCGGACCATTTTCCAGCATCCCACCGATGGATAGGCAGCGAAATATCCGATGGGATGGTGATTGGTCCATAGGATGGTTTCATCACTTGTCAACCTCTTATCGCGGAAGTTCTCGATGAAGCGAGTTGTCCAATCACGGTGATCTTGCAAAGTTCATTATTGCTGGTCGTAAAACAAATGTATTTTAAATGGGTTGAATGGTAGCTCGAAAAATGGTGGAGAAATAGAGCATTTTCTATGAGAGATCTCATGAGTGGGTACAAATAGTTAATGAAGACTGAGATCAAAACACAAGAAGGCAGAAAGTTAAAAGTGTTGTAATTGTGATTAATTATTATATGTTTTGCAAAAGTAAGCATTAAGTGAGGGTATTAGAATTATTGATATAGGATTATGCTTACTTTAGTATATCTTTGAGGATTAGTTTGTTGAGGAAGTTGAGAGATTCTCTCAACTTCTCTCTCTAAGATTAGGATTAGTTCACCTATATATATTTGATGTATCTCTAATTATTGACTATAGAAATTAATTATTTGTATGTGAATGTATACTGTTCAATGGCATGCTCATAATTTCTAATAACATAGAATGTCAACAAAACTCAATGTCATAAATAGAGGATCAGAAGTAGAAATCATCTCTAAAATGAGTAAATAACATATATCTGACAAGGTCGTGAGAATGGAATGACAGAGTTGCTTCAGAATCTGTATGCCTATGATTCAAGTAAATTCGTATAAACTGCATATGACCAAGCACGTCGTAGCATTGAGTTGTCGTTCAGATGAGCGCAACATCATATATTTTTTTAAATTTATAGATTTAAGTTATTTAATGTGGGTTTGACATAGGTTAAATTAATATATAAATAGGTTTGTATGAGTGAGCATATACTGCCCACCAACATTAAAATAATATATATTACGAGAAATAATGATTGCATTCGGGTAAATTTGTCTCGAGATACGGTAGCCGTGAGATCCATGATCTGAAAGTACCACATAAATCATAATTGATTTCTAATTTGGTGGAGTTAAATATTTAGAATTTCCTAAATGTAATGTTTTAATTGGATTTAGATTAATAATTTTTTTAATTTTGGTAGAAACCTTTTATTCTTTCCTTCATTTACACATTATAATGCAAGAGTTCAGGTGATCTTAATGTGTCCATTCAAAAACATCCCATTAAAAGATCAGTATATGTATCCCATGACTACAAAAGAGATGATTTATATTATTTTTAAGAAATTTATTACTAAATTATTACTTCTAAATTATTATAGTAAATTTTTGAACTATTATTATATATATTATTGTTTATTTATTTAAATAAATAATATAATAAATAATTATAAAAATTTATTTTAATTGGATAAAAAAACTTGTAAAATAAATTAATAGATGTATTATAGGATAGCTTAAAATGATTTATAAATATATAAACAATGTGTTAAATACATTATAATAGTAATTTCATATCATAAATTAATTACGGATTTATTTTAATTTCGGATTTATAAAAATGCTTAGAGAGATTAAATTTCTTTTTCATTCTAAAAATTAGTTTGCACCTCCAAATTTGATCATTTTGATGCTTGGTAGATCCCAAGCTAAGATGGATTAAGCGATTTTTAATACGAGGACCAAAAAATTCATAAGGAAGGTCATTATCATTGGGTTTCATTCCAAAAAATAATTCTGCGTAAAATAATTTTGCAAAATAAAAGCGGAACCTCGTGGATTTCATAGGAGTCTTCCATAGGCGACAAGGGTGCCTATCATACAAATGTCCGACTATATCGGGGTACTTGAGGTATTGCACATTTAGTATCTTTCTTTTCAACCCTTCTATGAAATTAAACATAGACTCGACCATTTGTTGTAACTCTTTGTTTAACAACCTCCCATATATTGAGACCCGTACATTTCCTTCTTTTTATCATCCTTCTACAAAATTATCACTCGTTGACCCAAGTCTTATGTACACATCTACTAGTTTGCCTAAAGAGTGAGTAACTATTTCAACGGACCGGAGAATGTTCTACAATGGATAGGAGTTAAAGTAGACACATTACGTCCATTATGTTCAATCCGATCAATCCAATTTGTTCAAGCCATTCAAACTCTAGCTATACTTTAATCCCTACCTCAGCCCTCATACTCATTCATATAGCCTTGGTACGCCTCCTCAGTTCAATTAAAGCTCGAGCGTACCTAACATTGAAGGCGAGGTTGGGTTATCACTTCCCTCGACTCTCAACGGGGGAGTTTGAACACGATATCTCGCTTCAATTTTTAATGAATATGTTGATACATTTGTAAGGTGCATTGTTGTACGTTTTGATTCCCAAGGTATATTAGAAATATTAGATAGATAAGTCATGGTTAGTGTACAACCTTCTTCTTAAATAACGCGTTCTCACCTACTTCTTTTTTCGAGCAACATTTTCACCCTCTACATGAATATATAAAATTTTGTATATTAAAAAAACATGTATTGTACAAATTGAATGAAAATAATATTCAGATTGATGGCAACTTCGATATGGTTGGTTAGCATATTGCCCACCCTCGGACTGTTTTAGAGACAAAATGACCCTTGGGTGGTTGAGAATCAACACAACAATCATTGATTGGCCTTTGGGAGAATTGATATCACCACCATCATGCAATTGGATACCACCTATTGACGGGCCTCTGGGGAATGTGTACCACCACGAACCTCATGCAACGAGAGGGAAGCTTCATAAAAAAATATGAATTTATAATCAATTCAAAAATACATTCATACATATAAATACATGTACATATGATTGATTAAATTGCGTGGTATATGCGATTGCGTGAACCATGGCCATGCTCTGGTGATGGAGAGTATATAATCTTTTCCTCCTAACTCCTAAAATATAAAAAAATAAAATCTATTAAAAAGCTAATTTGACTCGTGAAAATTTGATAAAAAATGAATTCCATGTGTATACATGTATGTACATGGGGATAAAATTATATATATAGTCAATAAAAATTAATTCCACATGTGTACATGTATGTATGGAGATAAGATTATATGTTCAAATGTCATTTAAAAACATGCACATTTAATATAAATAGCATGAACATCCATTGACCCATGATCGCCCTCTCTCGTAGAGAGCATGGGATTATGTTGATCTATGTCTTTCATCCTCCATGATTTATCTGAGATATCTACGGTGGACATTTACAATTATTTTTAAATTACTATTTAAAATAAATTCAAAAGATTTCAAAAAATTAATGTAATTTAATACACAAATTATGTAAAACACAACTTTCAAAAGCTTATGATTGATGTGAAACTCAATTCAAACAAAAAATTGTTGAAGTCACGAGATTTTAATTTTATAAAAATGTAAAGGTTCACCAAGTTGCGCTTACATGGTGGGAGCACACTTGATATATAATTCAAAAAAATGCATGGTCATTAAAAATGACACATTTATAAGTAAAAAAACACACATATGAAAGATATGTTTCAATGTCCATCAATAAATTTTGAAGGAGAATGTCTCAACACTAATTCATCTTTGAGAGATGAACCTTGAATTGACATTGCCCCATACAATACTAATTCATTTTTGATGGATGAATCTTGAATTGTCATTTCCCCATACAATAGATCACTAGACATATTATTAACATTTTCACAATGTATTATACTAAAAATTTGAAGTTGTTTAATAATATTGTTTTCTTTTTCCATGCGATTATTTAGCCTCTCCTTCTTAGCTTGGTATGTGTCTTTCATCTGGTTTCACACAAGTTCCAAAATTGGTAGAAACATAATTCCATTTTATCCACACTCCCTAGATGTTCCCAAGCCTTCTATCAATGCAATATAATATACCGTGTTGTTTGTTGTTCTTCCTGGTGTATTCATTTTTCCTTTAGGAGACTTTATTAGTGTATCCAAAGAACATATGTAATCACTGCTTTCCCTGGATTGGGATAGCAGAAAACATCTATGCATAATGTCCATTTTTCAACCATATTTGAGTAGGTTTTTTTATCCCACTGAAAAAAATATACATATATATTAAATTAATGTTTATTGCAAATGCATGGGAGAAATAACATGTGCATGGTTTGCCTTAAATTTTATGGGAGATAGCCTTTAAAATGACATTCCTTAAAGTTTAAATCCTTAAATTTTATGGGATAAATGACATGTATGTACATGGTTGCAGCAAATTTTTTCCTTAAATTTTATTGGAGAAATGACATGTACGATGTGGTTCCAAAAACACTAGCAAAATGGCTTAATGTTTATGATGATAAATGGCATGTAATATAAATAAATCATATGGGACAAATAAGAGCTTCTATATTTAGATCAATTGTAAAGAGATTGACTATAGAGGGCATTTCTTGGATATGTCATCACCTTTAATAAAGGATGAGATTCAGAGCGCTACCTGACGCTCTCATAGGACGCATGCCTTTAAAACTTGTAGAAGTTAGAACTCAATCCCATGGAAGTCCAACCACTTTAGGTGTCTCTCCATGGTTTTAGGCCTTAAAATCTTTGTTGAGTTTTTGGGAGAAAGCCTTGAGTCATAGTGGGAGATATATGAGCATATGCATGGTTTGCCTTAAATTTTTCTTTAAAGTGTAGTGAGAGAAATCACATCTAGAAATGACATGCCTGTAAAAGTTTTTTTGCATAGAGTTTAAGGGAGAAATGACAGTGTACACCGTATGCTTTAAAGTGTGCCTTATAGTTTATTAGAAATGACACAAAAAGAGTGACATGTCTTTAAATTTTTCCCTTAAATTTTATGGGAGAAATGACACATGTATAGAAGCATAAAATGACATCATCTTCATGTGTTGTCTTAAATTTTGCCTTAAATTTTATGGGATAAATGACAATAATGTACATGATTGTTTTCCTCAATGTTTATGGGAGAAATGATATAGTGAAATGACATGTACATAGGTTCTCCAAAAACACCTAGCAAATACGCTTAAATATTTATTGTAAAAATGACATGTACATGGTTATCCTTAAAATTTTCCTTGATTTTATGAGAGAGAAATGGGAGAAATGACACGTATGAACATGGTTTAAACTTATATTTCTTTCATTAAATGGTTATGGGGATAAATGACATATATATGACATGATACATGATTCCAAAAACACTAGAGAGAATGCTGTAAACTTTATTGAGAGAAATGAAATGTACAAGGTTATCCTTAAAGTTTATGGGAGAAATGACTAGAAATTTCGCATGTCCGTAAATGGATATTACAATGAAGAACTTCTATTTCTAGATCTATACCAAAGAATGATTGTAGGGGAATTTAATATATATCTGGTCACCTTTAAGAAAGATGAGATCCAAAAGGGCTGTACGGCCCTTTAGAAACTCCTCAGCATTTAGAACTTGCGTACACTTTGGGAGAAATAGACATGTATGTAGCATCTGGTTTGCCTTAAATTTTGCCCTTAAATTTATGGGAGAAATGACATACAGAAATGACATGTACATTGGTTCTTTAAAAACACTATGAAAATGCCTCGAATTTTGAATTCTTATGGGAGAAATGACATAGAATTGACATGTACATGGATTCTCCCAAAAAACATTGTCTAGTAAAATGACTATAAATGCGTAACTGGAAGATTTAATGAAGACATGATACGTGGTTAATATCCTTATAATTTCTGACTTGATCAGTTTATGGGAGAAATTGAGAGTGAATTGACATGTGACGTACATTGTTATCCTTAAACTTTTGTCGTAAATTTTATTGGAGAAATGACATAGAAATGGCATGTACATAATATGCCTTAAATTTTTCCTTTAAAGTTTGAAAAATGTTTATGCACAAGTGCTAAAACAACTCAGTGGTATTGGTTGATGATGATTATGTCAAAATTCACACCTTGATGAGTTTATGGGAGAAATGACATGCGCATGGTTTGCAAGATTATTTTATGCGCTCACTAAAGTACTAGTGATGGTGAGTTGATGAAGTTATGTCAAAAGTCAGCACCTTGATGAGTTTGTGGGAGAAATGAATGTACATGTTTTGCCTTAAAAGTTTATGGGAGAAATCAAATCTAGAAACCTTTACTTTTAGATATATAAATGAGGCTAAGAACGTGCTAAAAAAGTGATTTTCAACTTGTATTAGTTATTTCCTTAATAAGTATAGTATGATTTTATCACCTCCAAGGGATTAAGTCTAATAATATAATTTATAATGTCATTTTTGGCTTTAGCTACTATTCATTCATCCTCGATATGTGCAAAGAATTCAGCTTACGTAGCTTGAACATCAGATATACACATATCATCTCATCACTTTGTACATGCTCTAGATTAGTAATATCCATTACATCATAAAACTCCCACTCCATTCTTTTAACATATTTAAAGCAAGATTAGAAAAGTAAATGTACATAATATAGATTAGTAACTCAGGAAATTACATCATAAAACACTCCACTTGTAACATTTTACAATATTAGAAAAAGTAAATGACAACACTAATAGAGGAAGCATCATGGAAAGCATAAAATTTAATAATCATTTAAATTTTATAATTTAATCTCATTGTTGGCTTGTGTTAGGGTCCTATAAATATAGGATTCATAATTTTTAATTGACTCTTGATAGTCTTGTAAATATGTACATACCTTGCTTTCTGCAAGTTGTTTTCCCATATTTGAAAAATAAAATATAAAAATATAAAATCAAAAGGGGTAAAAGTCCTAAAATAAAGATCAAAGGACTTAGAAAAATATAGACCCCAAAAAGAAAAATAAATAAAACATGAAAGTGTGCAAGTCCAAATGCCACTATCTTTACTTTGCTGATGATTATGGTAGAGTTTCAATAAATTTCATAATCCATGATGAGTTAAACTACTTAAACTTGACTTGTCATGTTTTCGAATTTCCATGTTTTAGATAGTGAATAAAGATTATTCGGATAGTTTAATCTTTGAATAATCGGTAGATGAGTAGAGAATAAAGAGGAGCTCATCGGTTCAATGCGAGCACTCGGATGATATAAGGCAAATTTAAATAGTTTTATGCTTTTCAAAAGAATAAATGTTTCAAGGTAGCAAGCTCAAATTACTGCCAAAACGGAAGAAAAAATGTTAGATTAAGACTCGGTAGGTAGAAAGAAGTGGGAAGAAGCTTGTAAATATTTATCGGTGGGAAAAAAATAACTAATTTCCTATCCCCTATAGTTGATACACATTCTAGACTTTCAGTCAAAGGGCTCGGAGCATTTCTGCGACTTCTATTGGGACCGGACTCAAGGCTGGAAGTAATTTGTTAGTTAAAAGTGTTGAATTCCTATATTAATCCCCAATTATCATTATTTACCCTTCATTCACCCATCACAACTCAAATTCTTGAGTAAGAACTCTTTTCTTACTCAATAGTTCATAATATCCCTTTTGATTGACTTCCTCCATTTCATAAAACATACAAGCCGTCAAAAACATCATATCCTAAGTAAAAGGGGTGAAATCATCAAATGATAAACTTTTCTTTAAGGTTTCACTTTACTTAGTCATATAAGTGTATTTCTTGAGTATTTCATTTTCCTTGTCATATTAATTTCTAGCTTATTCTATTAACTCCCTAAAAGAGACCTTATCCTATTAATATAATTCTTATTTTAAATATACCTAAAAACACACTATTATAAGATTTTATCCCAAAATTAATTATCCACATGCAAATAAAATCCTAAAATATACCCCCTTTGGCATAAAACCTGTGTAAATACCTCGCCCCTATAGTTATTGAACATGGTCTAATAAACTATATAATAAAAACTAAAAATGCCAAAATTGGCCTTTTTTATACATATCTTATGTATTTCTAAAAGCGCAAAATCATTTCCACATTCATGCCATTTTTACCTAATTTTTTTATAAAGGTAACAACTCTTGCGCCTTTATAATCTACTTATGAGCCTTCGGCAATACATAACTAAACCCGAGGTTAAAGTTTGACCTTATTTCCTTTGTTTGTTATGTGAAACCTCACGTTTCATATAAAAATTAACCGAGGTTAAACACTCTTAAGCCTCCTCGTGCGCTTTTTCCCAACCAATAGATATAAACCTTTTGAACCATATCCACATATACATCCTGCTTGTTGTAGATAAAAACTTTGGTTATAATTCATATCATATAAATTTTTTATTACCTTATTAATACAGCGAAGCTTAAGTCAACCCGGTCCCACCATCCCTTTCAATTGAAACTCCCCAACGAATCACTGACACGTTCACTCCAACCTCTCGGATCCAACGGCGGAGGATACATTTAGCGCTCATAACATAAACATCCGCCCAACCACCAAATGAATGCGAAATGCAAAGTTTTACTATTCAAGCCTCCTACGATGTGGCACAATTTCATTACATCACGTTCGTTTGGAGGAAAAAGCTTTCCCAACCCAAAGCCAACACGAAAACCATTTCTGTTTCTCATTTTGAAAGGAAATCAAAACACTCTCCGCATTTGGATAAGACCCGCCTTGAATGCATGGATAATTAATATGAATCAGAGTTTAAAACCTTTGATTTATGATTTTTGATGTCTATTTGTGCATACCATTTGTAAAAGCTAGCCTTTAGCCCATTCTTCAAATTTATACCTTGATAAAAGCTAAAATTGACAATTTCTGTTTCAACATAATTAAAGCCGCTCTCTACAACATTTATCCAAACCCGTCCACGGGAACAAACAAAAGCTTGAAAACCCTTTAAGTGTCAAATTACACAAATTGAGGTATTTTTCATGAATTTAAAACCCTTCACATTCAAATTTTAAGCCATCCATAAGTAAAACAAAGTATAAGTTAAGAGAATTGTCTGTAGAAATTGCCCAAAAATTCCCAAAAAGCGAGGCCAAACCACGGCCAAATTTTTCCGAAACGTTATTTCCGGCGCCAAACTTTTTTACGCTAATTTCATCGATTTGTGACACGAAGATCAATTCTAAAACAAAAAAGGGTTTAAAGTCTACAAATATCTTAAAAACTCCTTTTTATAGTCCAAACTATTCGAAACCATCGTTTCCTATCTTATCCGAATTTATATACGACAATCGTAATTGAGAAAAAATCCCAAAAGAATCCATCCTTAGCCTAGATTGCTCAATTTTCTCTGCGATTTTAAATAAAAAATCTCACATAGCTTGATCTAGTAATCTTAAGTAGCCCAAAAATGCCAAAAAATAGGATTAAACCTTCACGAACGGATCTCATTCCACGGATCTTTCACCTTCAATCACCTCCACAGCAGTCACAGTTTCATTAACAAAATGTTTGATTTTTTTGATTATTATCGAAAGGAATGTGGATTTGGACCAACAATTTCAATACTAGTTGACAAAATTGTTTGCTCCAAATTCTAAGATTTTAATTCAAAAAGTTTCATTCAACAAACGCGAGTTTGTATACAAGGAAAGAATAAAATCAGAGTCGAGAGAGAGATCGGGAATGATGAAATGTGCACGGTGAATGGTAAAAAGTGAAATCATAATTCACCGTATGGTGAAAACGAGCAGTCAAAGAGCATTAGAGTTAAAGTGTATCGAGTAAAAATCGAGTGAAAGTTAAACAAAGTTACAAAGAAGACAAGGTAAATATTAGAATTAAAAATAGAGAGAGTAATGGTTAACGAGAGATGAAAATACTTTCACCAACAACAAAGAAGTTTATCCAAAGTGAAAGTAAAAACGGTTAAAAGAACAAAAAGGTTAAAAGATGAAAACGAGCAAGAAGGAACATTTTTACGGAGAATTTCTTGTTTAAGTCATTGTTTTGCGAGAAACTATTGTGACCAATCCAAGATTAATTTTACAAAGATAAAGTGAGTTTTATGTTCTTAAGGTGTCAAGTTACAAAAACCTCTCTCACTTTTCTAACAGCTATTATGAGTTGGGAAATATTAAACAATATTGGAAAGAACGTTTTCTAGAAAATTCATGTTAAGTCATCATTTCTGAGCATATTTGGCCAATCGAAAAACATCTTACACAACAGAAGGTGGTCCCAGAGATCCATCTACAAAAACCTATCTCACTTTGTGCATGTATATTACATAATGAAATATACATGTGCATCTTTCTGACCCTATTTTTTAGATACGTAAAACTACACATATTTTGCGAGATCCTATTGTGAAGATAGGCTGGGCATAAATTTAGGAAACGGAAAGAGGTTTGTCTCACCAACATATTCACCTACAATAACCTTTTTCACTTTTTACATATATATTTTGTATTGAGAAATGGAAAGGTATCATTGGACCCTACGTTTGCAGAATTGTTGGAGAAAAATGCATAAAGAAAACAATTAGTGAATTGGATGCCTCATCATCAACTAAGAGTTGAGATCAAATTAAAATTTCCTCTTTTTCATCACTTATCCACCAAAAATAGTTCCAAATATATGCATTAGTTTTTGAGTGTCCTTTACTTAAGTGCTATTTATGTAAAACAATTGGAGATCTTTGTAAAACAATTTTGATATTTTTTTCAAGATATTCTAGTTTAGAATTTCTATAAATACTTCTACATTTGAAGTATTGAGTGTGGAATAAAATTGCTAAGATTACTATAGACTTTTTCTAATACATTGGAGGCTCTCATGTGTTGAATTCAAAGTAGTAGAGTTTGGACAAAGCTAAAGTGGCATCATAATTCGGGATTCTTGCGTTGATTGAAAAGTGTGAAAGTACATATCTTCTTGTCATTGTTTATTTTCGGGTTTCATGCAATTCATTATGTGTTTGATCTATCTTACTATGTAACTAGGAATATTACTACAGGACTAGCCTTTTTGCTCCATGTTTTTAACTAAGTTACCATTTAAATGTTTTCTGGCGATTTCCGGTGTTAGGAATTCTTCATTGCTCCTACTCCCATTTGACCCCTTTTTGCCTCCTTCTTCCATTTCGGGATCAAAGGATCCTTCATTTCCGTTTATCTAGATCATACCATTTCATCAAAAATCTTTCCCTAAATCTCCGAGGGTTATCTACCTTGCCATGAATACATTTGTACCCCTTTGGCCTTGCCTTCAGGTACTGATATCTGAACTTAGACTCCATGGCCAATGGACAAATAGATTCCTCTCTAGTTTAATCCTAAGTTATTTTTACCCACCAAAACCTTTAAAACAAAACCAATTGTTCTATCATAACTAGCCTAAAAAGATAAATTAAAACCAAGATAAATCTTAAAGGAGAGCCCTCTTTGAATTCTAGGAAGGCTAGATCTAGGATTTGAAGTAGGTATGTGGTTACCTTAAGGAGCTATTTCTCTTGAACTTTGAGAAGAAATTGCGAGGTGATAACAGCTTGTACTATCATTCAACCTTTATATGTGCAAAGACTGTGAACGTAAACGCCTACACACTATCATCATGTCACTACATAGATAATCTAGATTAGTAATATCCATTACATCATAAAACACTCACTTTTAACATTTTAGAAGGTTATAAAAGTAAATGTACATAATCTAGATTAGTAATATCCATTACATCATCAAACTCTCCACTTTTATCATTTTACAAGGTTATAAAAGTAAATGTACATAATCTAGATCGGTAATATCCATTACATCATAAAACACGCCACTTTTAACATTTTTACAAGATTAGAAATTTAAATGAAAACAGCAGGAGAGGAAGCATCCTTCGAAGGTGTAAATTTAGGTGCATTGATAAAAAAATAGTTAGCATCGACATAAATATGAATACGATGGAAAACCTATAGTAAAATAATGGGAAGAAACTAAGGGATTCATTACTCAAATAAACCATTTCTATCAACCATTCCTATTAACGTCATGCCCTCCAAATGCATAAAATGATAAACTATAGTCAATATGCATTTTCACTTTTTTCATAGAATACCATTCAATTTCACTTCATATATATTTCTATTACTCATTTTTTCCAACCACTATCAAAGGGATCCAATGTAATTATATCAAATTATAATTAAGTATGATATCTAAGAATCAAACAAGCTCTTACGTACACATGAATCAACCATATTTAGCCATTTTTAATCCATTGTACACAATTAAACAAACAATAAGTCTACGGGTCTAGATTCCCTAAACCTTGGTAGACTATGATTTAATGTAAAGCTATGGATTCCTATTTGGGCTTCGGTTACGGGTCTTTCTATAATAAACTCTCTGTATGTTTGTCTACGGCTTTTCTAAACATGTTAACGAAATAGTAATTATTATAAATAATATCCCCACATAAGTGATATAAGAGTATAACTTCTTTAAATATCTAATTTGTATAAAGAAGATATAACATATATAAATAAGAGCCCAAAGGTTGGGTTCTAAATAATAATAAAAAGACAATGAGGTTTCTCCATTAAAAAAGAAAAAAGATAACTCTAAGTGTTTTCAATTCTTTGAGAAAAAGTGATATCAAAAAATGGAAACAAGCTCTTATGTACACATGACTCAACCATATTTAGCCATTTCAATCCGTTGTACACAATTAAACATGCAGAGAAAGACAATATAACAAAGTTCTAAAGGAAGCAAAAAGAAACACAAATACAACCTACGAAGCAGAAAGAACATAGTTGTGATTTGGTGCTCGGAAGAAGAACATAGAGTTACTAGATCAGCAAAGGTTGAAGGAAGAGCGGATATATTAGATCTGTGAGGTTGATGGAAAGAGCATTATTTTCAATTCTTTGAGGAAAAAATGATATCTAAGAATAAAAAAACTCTTATGCACACATGAATCAACCATATTTATCATTTCAATCCATCGTACACAATTAAACACTCACCTTGAAAGACAAAGACAATCTAACAAAGGTGTTTGAATAAGAAAGAGAACACAAATACAACCTAAAAGCTTTATAAAGAACAAGGCTGACGATTTGGTGCTCATAAGAAGAACACTTAGATATTAGATTTGCGAGAGGTTGAAGGAAAGAATAGAGATATTATATCGAGGAGGTTGAATGAATCCATTGTACACAATTAAAAAAATAGTAAGTCTACGGGTATTGATTCACTAAATCTTGTTCGAACTATCATTTGATGTAAAGTATGGATTCTAACGGGATAGTTACGAGTATTTCTATCATAACTTCTTTGTATGCCTATCTAAACATTTTTACGAACATTTTAACGCAAATAGTAATTGTTATAAATAATATCCCCATCTAAGCGATATAAAGTACTAACTTCTCTAAATATCTAACTTGTATAAAGAATATATAACACATATAAATAAGATCCCAAAGGTTGGAGTTCTAAATACTAATAAAAACATGACGTTTCTCCATCAAAAGAAAATATAACTTACATTGTTTTCAATTCTTTAAGGAAAATTCATATCTAGAATCAAACAAGCTCATATGTACAACATGAATGAACCATATTTAGCCATTTCAATCCATTGTGCCCCAATTAAAAACTTCTACAACATATTATTTTTTAGGATTGGATGGCTTGTACACATAGTATATACTTATACACATTCGGAGAGATGGAAGAAAAAAACATAGAGTGTGCGAGGTATAAGGAAACTAGTGCCTGCTTCCGCTAGCCATAACAAGTTTTGTACATAGAGTATATGCCCATAAGCATTCATAGAAAGCTGTATTTTTCTCCTTAAACAAAGATGGAAGAAAAACATAGAGTTTGTAGGTATAAGGAAACCAACGCCATTGTGCCTTAGCCATAACAAGTTTTTAAAGAGGATGCACACATGTTTACCACAGGCTTCCCATGAAGGGGAAAGACAACCTGACGGGATTCAAACCAAGATTTAGCTAATTTTTACACCAAAAAACATTTGTAAATTAAACACTATCTCGGATGTACAAGTTCAAAAAATTAAAACAATCCCTTTTATTCCCTGGATCTCCTCTTAAACGAGGAAAGCAATCCGAAACGAGAGACAAAAGGGGATGTGCAATATATGTGAAGTCTAAAATACAATAAAACTATTTGAATCCTGTAATAAAACCATGAGTTTGTTTAGTGGAGCAATAACAAAAAAGTAAGAGACATTATTTCTTTTTCATTTCATTTAATTTGGAGGTAAAGTATTCGAACGGATATTAGGTTGAGTTTTTCGTCTACCTGGAGACGATGAGACGACGGTAAACGATGAGGCAAGCTGCAACGACAATGAGTAAGCGGCGAACGATGAGGTAGGCACGAAAAAAAACAAGGAGAAGTGACGCAACGGGGAAAGAGATCGCCGAAGATGCAAGTTATTTATGGCACATGTGATTAAAAAACCAAAAAGACATTAAAAATCAACAAAAATACAAAGAAAAAAAGAAACACACGTAACGGGTTCTCACCTCCTCGCCATATAATAGCAATCCTTGCAACATCAAACACCAACGGAATGACTAATAGCCAAATCGAGACACGCCGGTAACAACCAAACGGTAACAAGCCCGAAAACCTCTCGAGGTTTTGATTACGACCTATTTATAAGAAAAAGTTAAATGAGAATTATTTTCAAAAAGTTTGGCCGAACTAATAGTGCGTTGAACTAATGGTTGCTAAACTTTGATTTTGATTTCCCATCTCCCGGCCAAAAATCTGTTTACCCACTCAATCAATACACGATCCAATGTGTGAGAATGAGTTCGACGAAAATAATTTATGAACTTCGGCCAAAATTTTATAAAAATTCGACCAAATTGTTAGAAAAAATAATTTTCCACCAACATTTTCTCATAAATGTATGACCCACCTTCGTGTTATTACCCTTATGTAGATAAATAAATATGTTGTAGCATTTCAAAATTAATACGATATTACACTACAATAACATCTATTTAAAGTTATATTATAAATACATTCAAAATAAAATTTAGAGAACATTACATTTAAATAAACTATAATTTAAAAATAAATTTATTAATTATTTAAATTAAAATATATATATTTATTTACAAAGAATTAAATGCCCTAATTTGAAGATACATTAACAATAATCAAAATTCAAATGACATAAAAATTAAAGTGATTTTTGTAGATAGCATGAAGGTTCGAAAGGCATTCAAAAACCCACACAATGCAGAATTCATAAAATATTAAGTAGAAAAAATTCAGTTCACTCCCACACTAGATTCGACCATACACTTTTCATCGATATTTTGGAACCTTCTCACTTGCTAGATAAATAATTTAAAGGTATATGTTGAATTTATCTGATTGAGTAGTTATAACTTTATGATTTCATAATTCAAACATATAAATTAATTAATTGTGATATATGAATTTTTTATAATTAGTGGATTTATACATATTTTTTTAAAATTTGGAAGTTATTTTTTGATATTATAATTTAGTTTGTAAGGAATGTAATAAAAATATTTTATGTTCAAAGCCATAAATAAGATATTTATGGAGATCTATATTTTATATATATTATAAGAGATATATAAAACAAATATGATATTTACATATAAATATTTCAATATGTTACTTAATTGAAAGTTTAAATTTTTATGTTAATTAATATATTTCAATATAAGAAGTATATTTGTTATTCAGAATAAAATATTTCAGTAATTATTGAGAAATAAATAATTAAAAGTAAAATATTCTAGACTCATCATAATAAAAGAAAATGGCAAAATTTATTAAATGTTAGTAATAAACAATGGAAAGGTTACTCATCATGTGTGCTGCAGGTATAGAGAATTGTTTTCTATTTATCTCATTCTATAAACGTAATTTAAACAATGGAAATTAATATACATGTGTAGTATCTATATATGTGTATATATAAAATACAGTATATATAAATGCTCAAAAAAGACTAAATTACTTTTTTTCAAGTTTTAGCATCTCTAAAAATAACAGTGTATCATCAAAATTTTATCCCTCTCACTTATTAAATAGATAATTATAATATAAACACACTCTAGGTTAATATATTTTTATTTTATTTTATTAATATGAATAAAATGTTATTAATTTATTTGGAAAAATAATTGTAATCTTCCCTATTAAAATTGAATTTTAGTCAGATTATATAAATTAAACTGTCATAACTTTGAATTATAATAGGGATTAATAGATTAAACTCATAATCTTTGAATTATTAGGGGATAATACAATAGATCCATATAGAATATCTTTAACTCATTCCTCTATTATACATCAAAAATATTATATATATATTTTTTAAATTATCATTTGGATTTGAAAAATTATTTTGACATGTACTTGAACGCATTTAACCATTTTCATCTATTCGCATAAAAACGTACATATATTTGGTAGAAAAGTTTTGACATATATATTTTATAATATAATTGAAAAATTGAAATTTTAGCCATTTACATATGGGTTTTACTTATTTGATTTAATGCAAAACCATAAAGTAACCCCATGTGTTTCTGTATGGAAATTCGATACAATCTAAAATATATCATTGGTAAATCCAATGATGTGTAATATAATAAACTATTTTCACTTTGTAATGAGGTACATTGAAATGTGGCAGCTTTGAAAGTTCAACCTCAAAGGGATGTCATTTTCAAAAATAGACGTTGATCTAATCTAAGTAAATTATGGTACCAAAATTGACCAAGAATTTCCAGCTGTGGCAGGAATGATAGAGAAATTTTCTTATTTCAAATTCAATACCATTGAAACGATACCTTTTTTCAAAGAAAATGATTTGCAATATCATGGTAAGTTGAACTATTGTTGATTCAAGAAAAAGAAACATTACAAATGTTATATTTGGGGTTATCAAATTGTGCTTAACCAATCCCAGTCTTAGTTTCTTGGTTTCGGTGCTGGAGGAAACCAGCGTAAAAAGTACTTGAGACGAGAAAATTACAATATGCACGAGCGGCAATATATCTAGTTATAACAAAATATGTAAAAACAAGGGTATAGCACTTGTGGTAGCATGTGACAAAAATCATAGAAGAATTGTGCCGTCGCAGATCTCAATCTTCATCTTCATCATGGTAATCGGGGACTTCCTCCTCTATAGGGCAAGCATGCATGCGCGCAAGCTGCTTCCTCGAGTCTGCCACTAGATGCCCAGTTTGGGGACAAGTACCTGAGAGGATGGAGGACTCCAAATCCTCTACATGAGGGATGCACGTCTAGTTGTTTCCGAGTCCATCACCCGGACATCTGATTCATCGTCTTCCTCCACGTGAGCAGACAACGAATCGATCTTGTGAGGCATGGGTGGTCTTGCGGTGCTGCTATGGTAGACTTCCCAGGGCCGCGCCTACCTCTCTCATGAGTTTTCATGGAGCTTCTTCCTCTTGCGGGGATTGGGGCTCTTGTCTGCAAAAATATTTGGAGGAGAATCCTTCATTTGACTCCAAATGGTTGTCACTCTCCACGGTGATAACGGCTAGGGAGAACCCTTCTCGACCACCACGGATGGTTCTGGCATAATATGGTCATTGCACAATGAGGCAAGGGAGAGGCTTCAAGGGAAGGGTGCACAACGACAAACAATGTCGGGGATCGGGTGAGGCGGAACGGCTAGGGAAAAGGTGTGCACCTTTGGGAAGTCACGAGCGAGGGGACTGCGTAGTGCGGCGCGGTAGAGGGTTGTGTGGCCGTGCGGGATCATGGAAGTGCTAAAGCATAATCAAAGGTAAGGCGGAGAATTTGCGCGGAGTTTCTCAAGTGAGGGCTGGTCCTTTTAAGGGCCTTGGACACATGCGAGGAGGATGGAAATGAGTAAGCCTTGCACGCGGCGGGCGTGGCATAACCAAATTTGTGAGCAAGCTCGAGGGAAGGGTGATAGGCGATAGATAGATCAATCATATTAATCATTTATGGTGATGGTTTCGAGAGGTACCACAGAGAGGATGACGATGTACTAGCGTCATCCTCATACCTTATCTGTTTATCTAATGAGGATGGCTAACAATTTGAGGATCTACATCATGTGAGGAATTATTGGAGGAAATCGCCGTCCTCCAAAATGTAAAAGAAATAATTATCGGTCATCTCAATTTTATCACCCGCATCAGAAATTTGCAACATCATGTTACACTTCATTGTTATTCTATTTTTTATTGTCATTTCTTGATAAGGTGTGCAGCAAAGAAGACTTCCTTATGGTACGATTTTCCAATCTTTTGTTCAGCTGTCAAGAGCATGAGCCGCCCAATGATATCTGTACTAATGATTCTTCTGTTTTTGCGTCACCTTTCAAACATGATAGCCCATCAACTCTACTTCATAATAATTCTCTTTTTCACTCCCCCCTGATGTTTCCATTTTGACCATTGGAATTTGGCATTTACAAGCGATAGAATTACTCACGGAGATACTCGTATCAGCTCTTATCATAGTTTTCCGTCCTACATAACTTACATTATTATTTAATAACATGTTCTGGAAAAACCTTTAGACTAGATATCCGCAAACTTTCCTCCATTTCAGTATTTCTCCGTGTACTGACAAGCTTAATATCCAACAAAGTTTATCTATTATTCCATCTCTACCTTTTGGAAGTCCCTTTCAACCTACACTCAAATAAATCCGATAGAAATCAAATCGCTATACATCTCCGTATGGATCACTTGCTTTATTTTATGAGCATTAATGTTCATGGACGTGATATTCTATGAAAGTCGTCCCTAATCACGGACTGAACCCTCTGGAGTATGATAACGGGTCTTTTCTACCTTTTTTGGTTGGGCGAACAATGTCGATGAAGTCCAATATGTTTTCTTTTAACATGAAAATTAGGTGAAGTTATTATAAACAGGTTGCAAGCTAATATTCATAAAATCTTGTAATTTGGCATCTGACGAGAAGTTCAGAATCGGCTCACAGTCCTTTCAATTTCATCATAACACATCAATATGAATCAATCACACCACATATTTAAACCAAACCAATCCAAACCAATATTAATGAATCGTATTATTAAAACCAAACTAATATTAATAAATCACAACAAATATTATTGAAATTATTTTAATTATGGAATTTTTAATTTTTTTATGATCGGTAGACGAATTAAAAAATATTAGATATCATTTTGAGGGATTCAATTGTTATGTAAGTCATTTATTTATGAGTATTTTTATGAGAAGTAATGACTAATTTCTCAAGATTGTGAATGGTCCATTTAGCACTCATTGCATCTGTGATGCTCACGGGGTTGAAGAAATAAGATTGAAACTAGTGAAATGAGTCACATAGTGTCAATGATCACTTCCGAGAAACTTGCTCAATCATCACTTCCGAGACTTGAACACCTCTTCGGGACTTCTCACGTGGTCACCCACCCTAGAACTCCTCTAGCCCAAAAATAATATTTAATATAATGCCTAACTAAAATCCCTCATACTTAAGCAAAAATATTGTACTCAAATTATATTATATTTCTTTAAAATTTTATCTAAATAATTTTATGTGTTATGATAATATCTCAACTACATTTAAGACCTAAATCAATTAAATAATAAACACTTATCCCATAACATGTATATAACAACTAAAAATTAACATCCCTACCCTACCTTATCTTATCAGGTATTTATCTAAAACAAATTTCATTATATCTTTAACTATTCTGATATCTTGCACCTTGAACAGTACATCACAACTATCTATTCAAAAGTATACTTCACTTGATATCTGGAAAATACAATTACTTCAAACTATCGGTTAATAACTTCGAACTACTAATCACTCTATGGAAACGCACAAATACCACGACTGAAATAAAGGCAGTTTAGATACAAATGGTATGTATAGTTAATCTTACACAACATAATCTTTTTTCATGATCAATCTTACGACATGATCTTTTTTCAGTTCGTTTTAAATATTAAGCATTATTTATATATTCCCATAAATACATACCTGTAATCCCATCGAAATGTATAGTTACAACATGTGTAACAAATAGTTTCCATCACCAACCACGTAAAACCCATTGAGAAAGAAAAAGATAAAGAGTAGACACAACCAGTACCAGTGCTCTTGCGGCATCACGTTCACCACGAACCACAATCTCTTCGGCCATTTCACACTGTTAGAAGATCACATGTATGTGCTTAGTCATCCTCCTCTGATCATGAAAATCCATGATACCAAGCTCGAAAGTGAATATTTTATTTTCTATCATCCAATCTCAATTTGTAATTGATGACAGCAGGCTTGTTCATATTCGCTTCCCATTACCATCCCTTAGAAGCGATATTCCTCTGATGGGTTCAGAATGTTATAGGTACTCCAGAAATCATTTATTGCAAAACTCTGTAGCGGGATCAATTAACGCAATCTTCACTGATGTCCATAAGCATTAGGTTCAAAAATTTTCAGCTTGTTCAGGATTTGATTTCATGCATCAATTCGGCACAATAGGACCTTTCCCAGCAAAGTGTTTAGATGGCAATATAGATCTGCAGTATGAAGATACCGATTTTGTTACCTTCGAGTGTCCCCTTGCTCATAGATCTATGATGCAATGTTGTCCCAAAACCTCAGCATTAGCAATGCTAGTTGACTGCTGACACTCACAATTCATTTTAATCTCATTGGAAACTTCGAGTTTCTACAAGGACGTGTCATTCTGAAAACGGTGAGCAGATGCTCTTCACTTAAACCTTGAGATGTAGACCCCAATATCTCTACGACCTCCTCCTCATCTACGACTAGGTGAGCTCTATTGTTGCATAGTGCATGCGACTCGCGGTGGGGAGAAAGAGAAAGCCAAGCGTTGACTTCAACAATCCATAAAATGAACATACTATGTCAACGCATGCAAGGAGGAGAGTGACCTTTACCTGCAAATAACCAGGGGGAGTCAATATTTGAATAGTAGTGGAGTAGCATGATCACCAAAAAGCCGCTGATGGCTAGAACATGGAAACATAGAAGTGTCAACAAGAACTGTCGGAATGTAAAATCAGAGTACTAATGTAGAGAATGTCCCATGGCTTTCCGTAGATTGAAAATAGTACTAACTACAAGGTCGGAGCTGAACAAAATGGAAATGAAGCTATACCACCTACGAAACAAAGAATCGAGAGACTGGACGTGACAGAAAAGAGAGTTTAGAGTTAAGCCTTCATGACATGTATAGATGGAAAATGCATTGACCATGTTGGCGGTCAAGCAGGTTATCGTTCACTAGGCGAACACATATATGTCATGTTATAAGTTATGTTAATTTGTTGGTGGGTAGTATATGTTCATGTATTATATATTAAATCTGTTTCAAATGGTAAGCGTAGACATATATCGTCCACCAAAATTAAACCAGCCTAGATCCATCTTAACTCGGGATCTATCATAATGCCGAGAGGGATCAAATCTCTCTAGGTGCAAACTTTTCTCACGAGTGCAAAACTTGAGTGAAAGCGTTTGCACTTTGAGAGAGATTTGAACCCTCTTCGAGCTCTGGAGTTAAGATGTGATATGGATCTGAAATTTAGTTTCGCATATGGTATCATTTGCCAAAGAAAATCGACATTATTGAAGATGTGATTAATTTTATCAATAATATGTAAATATATCAAATATTAACATAATCATTTTTAAATATGTTAAATATTTCCTCGAAGGATTACACTTTGGTCATTTTTATTTTTACCTTTAATTTTCTTGGTTACCTTGATTATTGTTAATAACTATGAATGACTGAAAAATAATGAAATATTTTTTTGAATGAAAAAGTGACGAAGGTAATAGTGTAGAAAGATAGAAAAATGTGAATAATAAGAATGTACTCATATACGTGTAGTAGTCTTAATTCTAATCAATCTCAAAACTATTTTTTTCTAATCATTATTATCACCACCCTTTCTTTTAATTTTGTTATCTTTTTCAGTATACGATTATATGAAAAGAAAATTTAAATCGTAAACCATTTAAATCTTTACCTCGAGTTGTTGTAGTAAACATAATATCCTCTGTCTCTCTTGCTCTCCAATATTAATAGGTTGATTTACTATCACACAAAGAAATCAATTTACATTGTCAATAACATTTTGTGGTATTGCTACTAAAATCAAAGCATATTGTTAATCCAATCACTTTAAACATTAATGTACCATCATGCATCCAAATTACATCAAATCATAAATCACACATGATACATTGAAATCAATGTATTAAATGCAAGCAATACAAATAAGATTAAGAAAATACTTCTACATTGAAATCACATGCATCTAATGCAAGCAATCAAATAAGATAATAGAAACTAAATCTATACAAAATCGAAATACATTTACTCAAAACATCAAATAATATTTAGAATATCATCATCTACATAGATCAAATAAATGCATTTATTACTGAAACAATCAAATGAGGGATTATGAATTAATCTAGCATTGAAATCAATAGCATCTAGTGTCTAGTGTAATCAAGTCATAGTAATTATAAACGATAAACGATGTCTATAAATTGATAATCAGTAGTCTAAGTTCAAGCAATCCAAAGTAGTATTAGAAATCATCACCTACAATGAAATCACGTACATCTAGTGTAGTAATCAGATCATCATTAGAAATAACAGGTATCTACACATACATTGATGCATCTAGTGCAAATAATCAATACAGGATTACAAATCACCATCTCCACATAAATCAATCCATCTAGTGCAAGAAATATTCTTCCCTCTCTCCACCTCTCCATCCATATATATGTCCCCTCCCATTCTCTTGTTTGTCTTTCTGTCTTTCACTACTCTACCACACACATGCTATCGCACTCCATATATATCATTCTCTTTCTTTCAAACACCCCCTCCCACCATCTCTCTCTTCCTTCCCTCTCTTCACTCTTTCCTATCTATATCTCTATCTTCCCTTCTCTCTCTACTGCGCCCGCTAATATCTCTCATTCCTCATTTTTTCTCTCTCTCCCTCTTTTCTCCATCTTCTTCCTTATCACTGCACTGCATACTCTCTCTCTAGAAACTAACATATCTACACTAAACAATCAATGCATTTACTCAAAGAAATCAAATAGGATTATATAACTACGTGATCTACCTCAAATCATAATGCATTTAGTACAAACAATCAAATAGGATTAAGAAATCATCCACATTGAAATCAATTCATCTAGTGCGAGTAATGAAATATAATTATAAATCGAAATATGAAATTGAAATCAACACATTTAATGCAAGAAATCAATTAGTATTATAATCACCACCTACCTATGCAATCATATATCATCTAGTGCAAGTAATCAAATATATTTAGAAATAAAATATCTTTACACTATTATCGATCATCTAGTGCAAATAATCAAATAGGTGTAGAAATCACCATCTCCACTTTATATTAATTCAATATCTAGTGCGAGAAATATTCCCTCCCTATGTCCACCCTCCATCCATATCTATCTCTCCATCTGATTCTTTTTTTGTCTCTCTATCTCACCCCTACTAAACGACACACTGCTCATCGCATATCAATCATCTTTATCAATCAATTTCTCTCCCCTCTCTCCCTATTCTTCCCCACTCTCTCACCTTCCATCTATATCTCTATCTTCCCCTTTCTCTCCCTCTCCGCTACTAATATCTCTCTTTCCTCCTCTTTCCTCTCTCTCTCTCTCTCCATCTTCCTTATCACTCACTCTCTCTCTCTCTAGAAACCAACAGATTCTCCAGTCGAAATCACTGCATTTACTCAAAGAAATCAAATAGGATTAGAAATTTCCATCTATCACTGGGAAATAAATGCATTGCGAGTAGCAAACAACTGCACATAGGATTAGAAATATCACTACATTGATACTGATTAGGTCTGGTGCAAGTAATCAAATATAATTATAAATCGACATCTAAATTGAAATATAAAAAATTCGAGTGCAAGTAATCAAATTGTTTGTAGAAATCACCAATGCATCTAATGCAAGTAATCAAGATATCATATAGAAATAAATATCTACACTCAAAATCAATTAATATAGTGAAAATAATCAAATAGGATTATAAATCACCATCTCCGCTTTCATGAGAGATCAATCCATCTAGTGTGAGAAATATTCTTTCCCTCTCTCCACCCTCTCCGTCCCATCTATCCCTCTCTATCCACCCTCCATCTATTCTTTTTTTATTCTCTCTGCATCTCACTCTCCTCCTAAAACACATGCACTCCCTCGCACTCCATATATATATATCAATCTCTTTCTCTCTCTCCCTCTCCTCTCCCATGCATATCTCTCTTTCTTCCCTCTCTTCACTCCCTCAATCTATATCTCTATCATCTTCTCTCCCTCTTCCCCTCGCTTATATCTCTTTCCCTCCTTTTTGTCCTCTCTCTCCTTTCTCTCTCCATATTCCCTATCATTCACTCTCACTCTCTTTCTATCTCCACACTTTCTCTCTCTATGTCTTTCTTCTTACCTGCCTCTCCCTCCCCCTCTAGCTTTCTCAATCTCTCTTTCCCTCCCCCTCTCCATATTGTCTCTGCCATCTCTCTCTTTCCCTTCCTCTCTTTCCCTTTCACTCCCATCTCTCTCTCTCTCTCTCTCTCTCTCTCTCTTCACTCCACCAATTATCTGGCTATGTCCGCCCCTCTCTCCCTCTTATACTCCTCCTAGTTTCATCTACACTCTATCTCGATCTCTCTCATTTGTATCTTTCATCTCATCCCATACACCTGTCTCTCTCTCTGCATCTCTCCCTTGTCACTCCCTTCTCTTTCTCCACTTCCACTCTTCACCGTCTATATTTCTTGTTTCCTATATCTCTCCACCTCCAAATCCATCTCTCTATCGATCCCTCTCTCTCCTCTCTCTCGGGTCCCCTCTCTCGGTCCTTCCCTCTCCTCTCTCCTAACTCCTCTCTTCCCTGGTCTCTCTCTCTATGCTCTCTCTTCCCTCCGAATACTCTCTCTTCCCCATCACTCTCTCCTCTCTCTCATCCTTCCTCTCTCTCCCTTTCTCTCACCCTACTCACTACTCTCTCTCTTTCCCTCAAACCCTCTCTCTCTCTTCCCCATCTCTCTCTCTCCCTCTCTCTCTCTCTCTCTAATCCTCTCCCCTTCCCCCATCTCACTTTTCTTTCTCTCTCTCTCTTCGCCACTCTCTCTCTCCATACAACGATTAATATATCCCTCCCTCTCTCTCCCTTCCCTCTCTCTCTCTCTCCCCGCTCTGTATACACCTTTCATACATACTTACTTTGTCTTTATCTCATCTCACACACACAGATACACACACTCTCTCTCCATCTCTTTCCCTCTATCACTCTCTCTCTCTCTCCACTTCTCTCTCTCTCCCTATTTATTCTTAGTATATGTAAAATAATGTACCATAAACATTCGTGAAATATAAAGAAGACTATGGAAAGGTAACATATGTAGAGCAGGTTTATTTACTTTACCATGCCTCTAGAAGTTTATTTATATTTTATTTAGTGCATACTCCCTTTTTATTTACTATCATGTATTTGTGCCATTTTTTCATAGGCTTGTTACATATAGAAGTGCTTAAATTTTGTATTATAATCATATCCTGATATATTGTATATTTATTTTCATCTACCTCTTTAGACCTCCCTTTATATTTATTTATTTATTATAACTCTTTATAAGCTATTTTATATTTATACATTATATTATACTTCTCTATACCTCCTTTATGATCTTTACTTTATTTAGCCATGCTTATTATATACTACATGATAGTGTTTGCTGTAGTACTCAATATTAATTTGTCCCATGGTATTCGTTCCTAGGCATTCATCTACAATAACAGATCTCTTTGAGTTTTTTTTAAATATAAACAGGTTTATGGAGTAAATATAAAGCTAATTTTTCTATGATTTACCATACGATCGAGTTTTCGATATAATTTTATGTTATCTACCACATAGCATTGGAGTAGTATAAAAATAGGTTTTTTCTGATGACAACCATACCTCATGTTGTTTATATTATATGTATTTAAATTTTAAAATCATCATGGAACTTTGACTGGGGAAATATTTATGTCTTTAAATATTTTAATTTATCCATAGAATATGGGTTTTCTTTTTAAAGAGATCTAATGCAAAATATTTAATTAAAAGAAATATTAAAAGATTTTTTATTTTCATTGTTTTGTGTTGTAATTAACTCTTTTTCTTTGGTTTAGGAAATGGTATTGACTTTTATGTAAAGAGTAAAGATGTTTAAAATTTTAAACTTAATTTGGAAATTCAATGTGGTAAACCTTTTTGTTAAAAGTATAAAATTTATGATATATATGTTGTATTTTGTAGTAGTTAATGTCAGTCTAAGTAATAAGTTAAAAAAGTAATATATAATCTAAATATTCAAGTTATATAAAATTCAAGATTAGGTTAATGTTTTGATCGACAGTAGAGTAAAAAATTGTATTATTTTTTGAGAACATGACATATACCACATATTGAGCAGTCATCATGTGGGTTGTAGATTCGCACCTCTCGATACAATAATTTTAAAATTATAATCGATTTATAATTTAGTAAAGATAAATATTTTAATTTCTTAAATAGTAATGTTTTAATTGAATATATATATATATATATATATATATATATATATATATATATATAGTATATAAAGGTAAAAAAATTGTGCGACATTCTTTTATTCATTTACTACTCACTGGAGAGTTCAAAGTTAGAACTTGTCCATTGAAAAACTTCCCAATAAAACAACATAGTATACCTACAATACAACATGATTTATATTAATTTTGAGAACTTTATTACTAAATTATTATTTGTGAATCTACTATAATTAATATTTTTTGAACGATTATTATATTATTTTTTTTATTTATATAAATAAATTTAATAAAAAATTATATATATTTTAAAAAAACTTTATATAAATTGATGTATTATATGGATAGCTTAAAATGATTTTTAAATTTATTAATGTATTAGATAGCTTTATAATAGTAATTTTATATAGTAAATTAGTCTACATTTATTTTAATCTCTAATTTTACTGATAGCTAGAGGGATTAAATCTCTTCTCATTCTAAAACTATAGTTTGCACCTTAAGAGATTTGATCTCCTTATTAGTGCTTGATAGATCCTAAATTAAGATGTATTAGGCACGTGAGTTTTTAATCCATAAATAAAATCCTTGAAAAGTAAGCTCATATACGGCATAAGTATAACATATTTGTCATAATTCATACTAAGTAGCAAGTCATTGCATAAGATGCTGATAGAAATAATATGTGAATAAAAATATAGTTACGAAGAAGCACTTCACCACCATTATTTATTGTACACTACACACTACTGTCAGAAATTTTGTAAAGTTGTAAACTTACTACAAAAATTATAAAAGTCATGTGTGTCTAGAAAATTAATACACCTATCCATATTCACATCTCCCAATTTATTTAACCTCCTTCCAAAAAAACACTACGAAGGGTTGCAACTTACTTGTTTGATCCATATAGTAAAATCTAATCTTAGATTTATGGCTACATTATTTATATGCTAAATATATAAATACAATATAACAAATTGAACTTTTTTATTTTCATTACCTTTAACTTTATATTATTATTTGGTTTGACATTTAAATGTAAAGTGTTTACAAACATTTCACACACACTGACATACACTATGCATATATGTGAGCACATATACATCTCTATGTCTATTAAATAATTAGATTTTATTTATTTATTATCTTAATTTATATATTGAAAATAATATAGAGAGAATGTTTGAAATGATTAATAAATTTACTTTTGCTTGTAAATTACTAACAATTGTATGTCTATGTAGAGTTTATCTAATATTATTTTTATAAAAACATAGTTTAACTAATAAATATAAAAGTTTTTTTCTTAAAAATTTTAAAAAAGTTTTTTTGTATGTGAAAATTGATAGTTTTTTATTATTATTTAAAATACATTTTTAATAAGACAATATTTAATATATGTTTTATCGTACTACCAATAACTATAATAAATCTTACTAATTAATTAATTATATATATATATATATATATATATACATATATATATATATATATATATAGTATAAATGTTTTTGGTAGATTTGTATTTAGGAAAAAATACACCTAAAAGAAAACTTCGTCAAGATTTGCATGTGAGTTATTTTGCTACTATTATATAAATCAGAGTGAATATGTTAATAATTTTAAGTGGGTATATAATAAATTTTTTTTTGATGTATTATTTATTACATTAACTACATATATAATTAAAAAATATAATTAATGCAACTATACCTATTATATTATAAAAATGTAGTTTTTATCATTAACGCAATATTGGAACACTATTTTAAAATTAAAATTAAAAAGTTATATAATACGGCAAAAGGGTTTCGCCTAACACATGAGATGGCAATACTTTCATGAAATAATTTGTACGCGTGGTAGGATACAATCACTTTCTTGCAACAAGGAAGAAGTGAGAGTGGTTTTTATTACATTTTTCAAGAGCTTCAAACAAATTCGTTGATGGAAAAATATTGGTTGAATTAGCCTTCTATTCCAACTACTTTAAGTTTCTACTAGCCTTCATTTGGTCTTAATGCTAATGCCTTTCCAGTGGTCTGTAAGAGGGTTTCCTCGTGGAATATTTCTAAATTCATTTTCAGCGGGTATATATTAATTGTAAATCCTCATTTGAATTTCATGTATTGTTCAGTTTGCCATCTCTATTGTTTTTCTAACTACTTTCTTGGCAATTGTAAGGCATCCACTAAGCATATTATCAAGGGCAAAAGTTACAGTTATCGTAATTAATTTCCATGATTATCTAACCCCAGATTCCCATCTTCTTTGTTTACAGTCGAATTGACTCCAACCCAAATAAAGGGTTCTGGAATCCTTGAATAGGTTATTTGTAATTTTAGAGTTGTGGCCATCAGTTTTTTGTTGGCCATATTCCATGTTATTTGAGCTTACTTACTTTCAATGGTTTGGCCAGTCGAGAGTTTCCTTAATTGTATTATGCGTATGAATGTCGAAAGTGTTATAGAATGTATACTATTTCATAAATTAAATGGGTTTAGAATGTATACTATTTCATAGATGAAATGGGTTTGTTGGAATGTACTCTCAACCGGAAACCTGAAACGGAGAGAACAAAACATCACTTTTGATTTAAATTTGAAAGACATAGCAGTAGCAATTGTGGTGTGTTGTGCACTCAACTTTTTGTGCATTGATTTTACTCTTTGAAACCCACAAAACAGTCGAATTTATTATCGACGTAACTCTCCCGATTAACTAAATCATGGTCTGCACCATGGAAACCCCTACCATTACTCCTATGCACCTAAATGCATTTAAATGCCGCGCTTTTGTTTTAAATTCAAACATTCCACTTCCTTTTTTGGACCCCTGCCGATTAGCGTCAACCAACCATGACCAATGGGTGCTTATCGCAAGCCCTGGAGTCTACGTCATCGGCCCTCCAAACCCATGCGATGGATGACCCCCGCCAATGTCACACCATCCAACCCACAACCAATCATAGGCTTATCGCAAACCCTCTTGTCTACTTCGGGAGCTCTTTCGAGGTTACACGATAATAACCATACCCACCAAACAACTCATCGGCTTGTCGCCCAATGGCCCTTGCCTATCCTAAAGGTTTGAAATTCCGGTCACCTATCACGTTTTTTTGATGCGATAAACCATCGCAAGGTTTTATTCGTTCATGTTATCAAACAATTTTGAAGTGCGACATCACCCGAGCGCAAAGCTTGATGTGATAAAACATATCGCAATAGATTTTGTAATGTTTTAATTTATAGTTTGTAATGTGGATGCAACATGATTTTCATTATGGTTATAAGAATTAAGTTTACAACTTTTTTAAAGATATGCGCCACGACATAATTTCAACTTAGGTTAATATTTTAAATATATGTATTGTAAACATATATATACATATATGTTTACAATACAAAGTGACATAGTGTGTAGGCGTATGCACTTGTATCTATGTCGTGAGCGTAGCGAGAAGCGGTGAGCACATTAGAATAGAGGAAGCGAGCTCATTTGGCTCATATGAAAAATCCGGAATAGTAGTTTACGAAGATAGTGAAGAAAAATTTGTAAAGGATTGAAATCCATTGAATGAAAGACAAAAATTGTTTTTTGCGTTCTCCATTGTGTATGATTTGTTTTATGCTCCATCTGCAAGTTTTTTTGCTCTCTGCGATTTCTAAGAATTCGGTTTCTATGTTGTTAAGGAATTCTCAAAATTTCCAACATGGTATTGGAGCTAGTCCGGGCTCTCGGTAGTTCTTTGAAGAAAATTTGAAGGAAAAAGAAGAAGAATATTGTTGAAGCATTTCTCCCGGCGAGTGAAGGTTCATCAAATTAGGTGTCTACAGTCGAGATTTACTATTTTTTTACGAGCTAGAGTTTATCTCTCCAACGGTGAAATTTTATTATACATTCAAGCTTTATAATTCGCAAGTCGGGATGTTAGGAGCTAACGAAGCATGAGTATGGAAAATACTCAACCCCACGGTTCAATGGGAGAAACTATGATTATTGGGAAATCACAATGAGTGCCCCTATTTGCATCTCAAAATTTATGGGAGCTGGTTGAAGATGGATTTAAAAACCGGTGATGAAAATGAGTTTAATGCCTTAACACGGGGAAAAAAATGATTTTTACGACCGGTAATAAGAAGAAGGACTCAAAGCCCTCTTCTATCTCTATCAGCGAGTGCATAAAAGTATATTTTCAAGAATTATAGCAACAAATAAGTCTAAGGCCTTGAGACCTGCCTCCGGACGACCTATCAAGGTATGGAAAAAACTAAATATAGCAAAGCTTCAAGTAATGAGAAGATATTTTGAAGTTATTTGCATGAAAGAATCGATAGCCTAGACTCATTCTTCACATAGTTGATTGGATTGGTTACTCAAATGATATCTCATGGAGACGAGTAGAAAAAGAGAAAAATAGTGGAGAAAATATTGAGAATTTTACCCTTAACATTCAATGGGATAGTAACTACTATTGAAGATCTGAAGGATCTCTCAAGATTTATAGTTGATGAGTTTCATGCATCTTTGATGAAACATGAAGAAAGGTTGAACATAATAACAAACTCATCTTTACGGCATGCCTTCAAGACCCAAATTTCCTTTGGAAGAGGAAGAGGTCAAGGCAAATCAAACTATCGAGGAAGAGGTAGAGGTAGAAGCCGAACATAGGAGGAAGAAACAACCGCTGCAAGTACAAGTGGAAGGGGAAACAACAAAATCAGAATCGGAAGTCGAGGCAACGGCCAACAAGGAGCACAAAATCAAGCACATGGAAAAAGGTATGATAAATCCCAAGTCCAATGTCATTACTATAATAAATATGGGCATTATGCCAATGAATGTAGAAAAAAAATAGAGTGACATGGGTGATAGACCCGATGCTAACTTTCCTAAAGAAACCGAGAGTCAAGAAAATTTGTTTCTAGCATGTAATATCGCTGAAGAGAAGAATGAAGATATATGGTTTCTCGATTCAAGATGTAGCAACCATATGACCGAGAAACGTGTCAATGTTTTCCACATTAGATGAAAATGTGAAGTCTCAAGTAACATTGGAAACGGTGAAAATTCTTTGTCATGAGTAAAGGAAGAAGAGTGAGTCTTTTAACAAGGAAAGGAGAAAATCCATATACGATGTATACTATGCACACAGTATGAAGTGTAACCTTTTGAGCATTAGACAAATCATTCGAAAAGTTACAATGTATTATTTGAAGATGATGTATGTACCATCATGGATAAACCACCAATCAATAAATGGATTGCACAAGCGAAGATGACAAGTAACATAATGTTTCCTCTCAAAATGAGAGCATATTTAAAGAAAGGAGTTGCAATGGCGGATGTGACACAAGAGACATTTGAAAAGGAAGCCAAGGATGAAAGCGGCTATGGCACTTGATATTTGGACATCTCAATTTTGGAGGCCTAAATTTATTACATAGAAAAGGTATGGTAAAAGGGATTACCATCGATTGAGAAACCAAAAAAAATTTTGTGAAGAAATTTGCATCTTGAGCAAACAACACGGATAAAGCCTTCCATCGAGAAATATCATAAGGGAAAAATCACCCTTAGAAATAGTCCTTTTAGATTTGTGTGGACCGATGCAAACACCATCATTAGTAGGCGACCACTATGTTGACCTTTATTGATTATTACACAATAAAAACGAGGGTATATTTCTTGAAGATGAAAAGTGAAGTATTTGGCTTATTGCCCTTTAAAGCTCTTGTTGAGAATCAAGTGGAAACACAAAGTTTGAGGGTAATGAGGAGAGGAGAATATATCTCCAAATATTTTCTAAGTTTCTCAGAGAAAATGGAATTCACAAGAAATTTACGGCAAGGTATACACCACGTGAAATGGAATTGTTGAAAGGACCATCATGGATATGGTAAGAATAATGTTGAAGAAAAACATTTTCCAAATGAATACTAGAATGAAGCTATACATTTTGTAGCATATGTTTTGAATAGATTCCCAACAAAGAGTGTCATGAAAAAAGTTCCGGAAGAAAGAGAAGCATGGAGTGGCATAAAAACAATTGTTATCACCCACATGAGAATATTTGGTTGTGTGGCTTATGCATACATTTCGGATCAGGTGAGAAAGAAGTTGGACAGTAAGGGGGAGAAGTGCATATTTTTTGGATACAGTGATGAATCAAAGGCATATATGATATTTTATAACCCATCCACAAAGAATTTTATGATAAACGAGAGATGTGCGATTTATTGAGGAAGAAGCAGGATGGAAGAATTGAGAAAACGGTGAATGTAAAAACTTGTTTTCTCAGAAGATGATCGAGAAGAAATGACAAAAATAAATCCCTCATTAGTAGCACCACCTCCACCAACACAAGGAAAACAAGGGACACCATAACCTGGTATGATAACACCCTTGAAGTGTTGAGTGCTTCTCAAGAACAACACAAGGAGAATATTTGTGTGCTTCCACAATCTGGATTGGGGGAAGTGAAAAAGAACCGAGATTCGAAGTTTGAATGAAATATGAGCAAAGAGGAAACCAATGAAGTTATGAAATATTTCTTTGAATTGTATTGTCATGTAGAATATCATTCATTTTGAATATGTCGTAAAAAGATAAGAAATGGATATATGTTATGGATGAAGAAATAAATGCAATAGAGAAGAAAAATACATGGGAATTAGTTGATCTACAAAAGGTAAGGAAATGGTGAGTAAAATGGGTTTATAAAACCAAAAGAAATGCTGAAGGTAAAATGAAAGGACAAGGCCGGACTTTTTTCAAAGGCTACAAGTAGCAACGAGAAGAGATTATGAAGAAACCCTTTACACCGATTGCAAGAATGGAAACGATAAGAGCCGGTGTTGTCCATAGCGGCCACAACACAAATGGAATTTCTACCAAATGGATGTGAAATAAGAATTCCTAAATGGAGTGTTGATGAAATAGGTTTATGTTGAACAAAATCTGAAATTTGTGAGAAAGAAGGCCAAGAGCACAAGGTATGCAAGTTGAAGAAAGCTCTTTCTCAGGTAAAACAAGCATCAGGCATGGTACAATAGAATAGATGCCTATCTACTAGAAAATGGTTTTGATAAATGTGAAGGAGAACCCACATTATACATCAAGAAAACGATGGTAAGATGCTCATTTTTTGTTTTATATGTTGATGATGTGATATTCATAGGTAATGATGCTTACCTCAGTAGAAGGGTACAAAAGGCAGGTCATGAAAGAAGAACTGATTAATGATATGGGATTGTGAGATACTTCTTAGGAATAAGTCGAGAAAAATGATATTTCTCAGCTAAATATGTAAATGAAGTTCTAGAAATATTTAACATGCAGGTTTGCAAGGCAACAATTACTCCTACAATGATGGGATTGAAGTTAAGCAAAAGTCAAACAGAGATGTAAGTTTATATAAAATCATGGTTAGCTGAGTTTATGTATTTGATTGCAAGTAGGCGGAATATTATGCATGTTGTAAGTTTAGTTTCCAAATTTATGGAGAAGACAAAGGAGACACATTGGTAAGAAGAAAAATAATTCTAAGGTATTTCAAAGGAATGAAGGGTATGGTATTCTATACACCTCTTAGAAAAATTTTTCGGTTAGATTCGAAAAAGTAACTTTGGATATGTTTTTCACTTAGGATCAAGAGCCATTTCATGGGCTTCTAAGAAAAAACTTAATTGTGGCTTTATCAGCAGTAGAGCGGTATGTGGCAGCTACCAACGGCATCATGTCAATTAGTATGGATGAGAAGAATGTTGAGAGATTTGTGCCATGAATAGGTAAAGGTACAACATTATTGCGTAATAGCTCAACAATAGCTTTATCAAGAATTTTAGTATTTCATAAAAGAGACAAAACACATAGATGCTAAATATCATTTTATCGGAGAATTGGTGAACAATGGAGAAGTTGTTTTGAAGCGTTGCAAAATAGAAGAACAATTTGCGAGATATTTTGACAAAACGATTGGGGCGGAAAAAGTTTCAAATTATCTCGGAAAATTGCAGGAATGTAAGATAACAGCGTTGTGATTAAAGGGGAGTGTTGGGAAATTAATCCCGGACTACGAACTGAAAACGAGAAGGACAAAACAACAATTTTGATGTAAATTTGAAGGACACAATAGCAGCAATTCTTGTGTGTTTTGTGCACTCAAAAGCGTGCATTAATTTTACTCCTTAAAACCCTGCAAATGATCGAATTCCTTACATGGCCATAGCCATCCCAATTCACTTAATCGTGTTCTACACCATGAAACCTCCACCATTACTCCTACGCACCTAACCGCATTTAAATGACGTGCTTTTGTTTTTAAATTCAAACATTCCATGTCGTTTTTGTGGAACCCTACCAGTCCATATCCAATGGCCGTGACCAATGGGCACTTATCGCAAACCACAGGTTTTACGTCATCTTCTCTACGAACCCATGCAATGGATGGACGCCGCAAGTACACACCTCCGACCCCACCCAAACCAATCATGGGTGTATCGCAAGCCCTCTTGTCTACGTTAGCAACCCTTTTGCGATCGCGCAACTAATTGGACCCCACCACCGCCGACTCATCTGACCTATCGGCCAATCGCGCACTATCGCGAGGTTTGAAAGAATCTAGTCACCCGACACATTTTTTATGTGATAAACCATCGCAATCTTTTCATGTTCATGTTATCACATAGTTTCAAGCTGACGTCACCCATTTGCAAAGCTCGATGTGATAAAACATATATCACAATACATTTTTTATGTTTTAATTTATAGCTTGTAATGTGGCCGCAACATGATTTTCATTATGGTTATAAGACTTAGGTTTATAATATTTTTTAATATATGCGCCAAGACATAATTTCAACTTAGGTCAATATTTTAAATGTATGTATTGTAAACATATATATACATATATGTTTATAATACAAAGTGACATAATGTGTAGGCTTGTGTACAGTGTTGAAGCCTAGAAAATCTCTACTTCAAACATCGGGGGAAAACCACCGGTCGGGACCTTAAGGCAACTCCTTTTCCATTCGGTATGGTGGCTCCGTGGATTTAAAGAACCCGATGTTCTTTGTAACTAAATCGATTGGATTGGATGGGTAGAAATGAGACTAGACTCAGCGAAATAAAAACTATCTAATCTGAGCTAAATGCTTGATAAATAAATTCTAATACTAACGTGGTAACGTATGTGAATACATAACTTAAGATTGTTCCAATTCAACAATGACGCCAAGCATGTTGAGCTTGCAATACCCGAGATCCTCATTCATCACCCATTCTTGTAAAACATGCGCCCAACCTTTTACTCAATTCAAATCAATACATGGCAAATTCCCACTTAAATTTGCGGAAGCTTGTTTCATGATTAACAAAAACCATGCTTGGAATTAAAACTCAATTTATAAACTCAAATACTTTCCCTCTAAAATAATTCCAAGACAACAAGCTTTTCAATCTGAATATACAAATGCATAAATTCCATTCAACTCCAATATCATTTGCATGCACAAATTTACCTGTTTCAACCAGTCAAAGCACCAAATATATGTGCGCTCTTTCTCTTACGGCGTACCCAGTGATACACAAGTACTAGGCCTGCAATTACTCCAGAATATTTATTCTCTGTGCTCTTAACCATACATTGCATTTACTGTCCAGTTATTCACAAAACAATCTGACAATTTCATACACTGAAACTTATTTCAAATTTATGGAAAATTCAACATCTATGCCATTTGCATGCGGAAGCATAAATCCCAATTTAAATAACTTCAGTCCTAAACTTGGAATGCGTCCACAAATAAACCCAATAATCTTCCCACTTATATGTGACTAGATTAAAAGAGTGCGCTCATGCCATATATTTCAAGGCAATTGATTCAATCAGATTTAAATATTGCAATCTGGCAATTTCTCTTACCTCGATTCAGACCACGATTCTGCAATTATCATCACTGTAGATCGATCCTGCTCTTCAACTCTGCGCTATCAAATTATCAACAAACTCTGCGCTATCAATTCATCAACAAACTATGCAAGTTCATATGCAACTTCAGCATTTTTATATATGGTAACAAACTATGAGTTTAAACTCTGTTAGAGCCATGAAATCGACCCAAACAGAAGCTTCAATGCCGGATTCCGTTTTAAGACAGATGCTTCAACACTTCTCATGGATTATGCAATTCTTGCAACCAAAACAGCGTGTGGTTTAAATTCAATTTGATACAGCACGCATACAAACTCAGCGCCATATATATATCACATCAAATCTCAATATACATTGAATTCCCCACAGCTATACATTTGAACTGAAAAATCGAATTTCATTGTAAACCACAATATCGCTTCTGTCATCGGTTTATTTCTTCACTTGTTGCGTTTCTGAATACTGTGTATTTCCTCTTTTAAAATATGATGTACCTCAAGGATTTTAACTTCAGTCTACAAGCAAACAGGACTCAGCAAACATACATATCAATCTGCTTCAGATTAAAAAGTTGATCTATCAACATAAGAAACTCTGTTTCATTTTCACTTCAGACTGGATTCTTATAGGTATCATGTGGGCGCCGTCATTACACTCATTCCTCAATGTATAAACAATCAAAGGAATACCCATTCATTCAAACAGAAGAACAGAAATCGATTTGGTTCCCACTGTGGCTTCAAACGCACTCATCGAATAGCAATTTCTGCTATCGACCTCATAATTACACAACTTGACATTGCAGATTTAAAATGTATTAAAACGCTGTTGTTTTCCTCTTTTCATCTGCTATTAATCGAATTCAGATTGATATAACAAAGTTTTTCATGCACAGATAACAATTTTTACATAAATCGATCTCACCATTTCTTTTAGTGCCGATTTCCTTTGGTCGACCTTTCCAATTATCAATACCTCAACCATGTATATACATTTACATTTAACCAGAAATAACTATGACTTCCACAACTAATCACAAAATGTATATATGTATAATCTGAAATCAAAACAAGATTACTTACACCCTTTGTTTGGCCTGATATTCAACATTTGGCCCTTACAATTGCTGAAGGCTTACAGCCTTGCTGTTCAAGCCTGCTTTCAGCCTCACACTCTCTCACAATCTCTCATGTTTTCTCTCACAAAAAGCCCTCCTATTTATACAATTTTTAAAAATCATTACATTAAATGCTCAATCCCTTAGAATCCTTAACAAACCCCTAAATTTCTCAACATCCCTAAAGGATAGGTTTTTATCCCTAAAATCCTTCAATTTATTAAATTTCCTCATATCCTTTTATTAATAAAAAGATATTTACATAAATCCTCACCTTCTCCTATTTAATTCAAGTTAATTAATAAAATATTAAAATCATCACACCCCATATTTACAAATTAATATTGTCACACCCCATATTTACAAATGGAGAAAAAGGTCTTGATGCTCCTGCATCAC